>CM056049.1:646522153-646821706 GCA_029574335.1 Rana kukunoris | reverse complement strand
AGAGATCTGAAGATAAGAACTAGCTCGATAGACACTAATTAATCAACTGTCATATCACCCTAATCTTTTGAATAACAGAAGAGACTGCAGTTGGGTGGAGGGGCTGCATATTTATAGTAAAACTGGGGGCTATATCTTATGGTCATGGTATTAATCCCAATGGCAGGGGTAAAGTTGGACCATTGGAGGGCGGGGCAAACCTTTAGCAATCAAATAAAAACTTTAACAAAATTGAAGGTTGTAACTCGCATGTTTAAACAGAATGGAGGGGAAATTAAATAACGAAACCTCTGTCAATAACGAAATGTTGATTGGGGTACCATTTAAACCGAAAAATCTGTAATGGTATTTAAAAAGTCCAAATAATGGATAATTGTCACCCAGATAACATAAAGTTGGTAACATTTTTCAAAATATGCACATGACACCGAGCACCCCAAACACATGTTGTAGTAAGATTGCACTTGGAAGAAAATACCTAAAGAGTTAAAAGCTTCCACAGATATTGGAAAAAGCCGAAAGGTAGATCGAATGTTTGCTTTGGCCCTAAGGGCACCTTTCCCAAGCTTTTTAATCTTAACAATAGTTTCCTCAAATAAACAATATGAAACTGAAGACAAGGAAAAATCAATCTCATTATTAAGAGATTGTGCAAATTATGCTCTTTCTTTGGCACCACTAAAATTCTTGAAAGGGGGACATGGAAATGGCCCAGCTATTCGACCCTCCGGAATTTCCTTCTTTAGCTTATCCTTAACAACCTGAGAATGCTCAAACCCGGTTTTAAAATATTAACCACTGCACAACCTACACCTCAACATTTTGGCAATTGAAAGCCTGACTGGAAACCATTAATCAGGAAAGACGCTGTCTCCCTGTTTGGGTACTTGTCCAATGACAGTTGCATGCTTGCTATATAACTGGAGTAGATCCTATTTTGAAAAAAATAATCCTGTTGCATTGACCCAATACTGCTTGCTCTTTTGAAACACTTTGCCACTCGGTGGTTACCCGAACATTGTGAGCATGCATGCTTATGATTACAAGCTGTACTCCATTTGCATTGACTCTCATTGTAAGCAAAGCATACAGTATAGCCTTTCTATTTTTTTTTTATATTTAATCCTTCTTTATTTAGGAAATATTAATTTTACAACATAAGTTACTTAACAATTGCATTAGAATCAACAAAATAAAACAAAACATTCACTTATTATCTCATAGTCCTTTGTACTTATTTAAACCTCAGGCTTATATTTAGAGACAACAGGGTATACGTAGATGCGGATAGTTATTTACGTCCTGGGTTAACCTAATGATAATACCCTGTATTATCTCCTATAGTTCCTGTTCCAGGCTTAAATTCTCGAACTATTTATTCCTCTTATATTACCGTATCTCCTTTTCCTTTCCTTCCTCTTTTTTCTCTCTTCCCTCCCTTCCCCTCCCCTTCCCTTCCCCCCTCCAAACAACAAAAGGGAAAAAAAAAAAAGGAACCCCCCCCCCCACCAACCCCACCAACCCCACCAACCCCACCAATTCTCTCTCTCCTCTCCCCTCCCCCAGGTCCAAGCTCTTCATCCAATCCCTAGGAGCCTCCCTCATTCCCATTCCTCCATCACTCCCCCCCCATCAAACTCCTCCCTTCTTCTGAGTGCATAAATGCATTCCATGCTCCCCAGGTCAAATTATATTGTTCCTTTCTGTCTTGGGCTGATAGAACCACATCCTCTATTGCACAAATATTCCTCACCCTATAGAGCCAATCGGTTATCCTAGGGGGATTTATTTTTTCTCCAATTTTGAGTTATCCAGCTTTAGCTTCATTAATCATATGGCATATGATCGATTTCTTATATGTTTTTATTGGGATCTGTGTTTAGATGCAGCAGACAGAAAGCTGGGTCGTCCTGCAGTTGATATGTTGTACATTTTTGGGTTATCCTTAATACTTCCTCCCAGTATTTCCTAATCCTTGGACATGTCCAAAATAAATGATATATTGTTCCCCTATCTTCCCTGCATCTCCAACAGATATCTAGGGTTCCCGGAAATGCCCTACTCAATTTCTCTGGTGTGTAGTACCATCTATTTAATATTTTATAATTTAATTCTTGGAGCCTAGTGCTAATTGATGTTTTCAAGGTTAAGTTAATTATTTTCTGTTGCTGGATCTGTGAGAAAATTCCTCTCCATATCTCTGGCCCATTCTCTTATAGATGGTATCTCCTGGCCTTCTAAAGATGTTATTCCCAACCTATACAACCTAGATAATAATTTATCCGGGGGTTCTTGGTTTTCACAGTATCTTTCAAATTGTGTTAGTTCCCTTTTATATCTACTTGTTGGTCCCAAAGAGTTCAGGAAGTGGCACAACTGTACCACTTGCCAATTTTTAATCCCGTATTTTCCTTCCTGGATTACCAATAAGGGTACAGTTGGCCATCTATCCTGTTCTAAAAAATGTGATATCTGTGTAAGGCCCCTCTCTCTAAGACTCCTTTCTCCATACCTGGTGGGAAACCAGGGTTTCCTAATACTGGATATAATGGGGAGAAGCTTGAGGTATGTTTTCCTAACTGGCATATCTTGTGGCCTATTGCTAACGTCGTCCCTATAATTGGATGGTTTTTTAACTGTTTCGGCAGTGTTTGATAGCACCATATTGCTCTTTGCAGTGGGACTTGGCTAATTTCTTGCTCTAGATCTACCCATAGTTTTGTTCCTATCCTCCTGCCCCATTCTATAATCCTTCCCATATGTATCGCTTGATAGTATTTGGTTACATCTGGTATTGCTAAAACCCCCATTACTCTTGGGTAGGCACATCCTACTCCTACTGATCCTAGTTTTTTTTTCTTAGCCCAAATAAACTTAAAAAGGAGCCTATTTATTTGAAGTAAAAAGGCCAGGGGATCTTGATTGGTATTGTTTGAAGGAGATATAGTATTCTGGGAAGTATACTCTCATCTTAATAGCATTACATCTCCCAAAACCAAGAGAGTGAAATCCCCTCTGCCATCTCTTCACATTATCCTTTGATTATATTCATCAATGGAGGGAAATTTGCTTCAAAGTATTACCAAGTTTTGGTGGGATATAAATCCCCAGATATTTCAGGGCTGCTGTCTTAACCCACTTAAACTTAAAATTAGGTTCCAAGGTTTGTTGTAGGCCCCTCGGTAGTTCCACACTCATAACTTCTGATTTCTCATAGTTAATTTTTAAGTTTGCTAATTTCCCATATTCCTCTATTTCTCTCATCAAATTCTGTAACGACTCCGGAGATGAGACATGGTAAACAACATGTCATCTGCAAATGCAGAAATTTTTATATTCTCTGTCTCCTATATCTAATCCCCAGACTCCTGGATTTTGCCTAATCCTATTCAGCAGAGGTTCCAGTGTCAATACGTATAGTAACGGGGATAGTGGACACCCCTGTCTTGTTCCATTTAATATTTTAATGGGCTCTGATAGGATTCCATTTACCTTAACTGATGCTTGAGGTGTAGTGTATACCCCCATAATCCATCTATACATATGTTCTCCTAATCCAATATGTCTCAGTACTCCTGCCATGAACTTCCAATTAACTCGGTCGAAGGCCTTTTCGGCGTCTGTACTGAGGAAGATCGAGGGTGTTTTGGTTTCCCTTGCCCAGTGTACCAGGTTCAATACTTTAATGGTATTATCCCTGGCTTCCCGGGTCGGGATAAAACCCGGGCTGCTATTAGTTTAGAGAAAAGTTTTAGATCTGTATTCAACAATGAGATCGGGCGATAACTACCGCACTCCGCCGGGTCCTTCCCTTCTTTGGGGATCACCGCAATATGTGCCATAAGGGCTTGACGGACGGCGGTAGAGCGGCCGAACCCATTGAACAACCCAATCATATATGGTCCAAGGATGGGGAGAAAATGCTGGTAGTACTGAATAGAAAACCCATCTGGGCCAGGGGCTTTCCCTTTTTTAACCATTTTCATAATTCCTTGAAAGTTCCTCCATTGAGATAGGTCTATCGAGGATCTCCCTTTCGGTTGAGGATATTCTTTTAAGTTGTGTTGAGGACAGATAGTCCTCATCTCCTTCCTCTAGGGATATCTTTTTGTTCTAAATTATATAAGGAGGAATAGTATTCTCTAAATCTCTGCGCTATTTCTTTAGGGAGTGACATATATCATTATTGACCGTTCTTGCCCTTGATATGTGGTATGTACACAGTATTCTTAATATCTTTTAATTTCCCCGCTAATACTTTACCGCACTTGTCACCTAATTCATATGTTGTCCTTCTACCTACTTGGATAATCGCTTTAGCTTTATACCTCAGTAGGTCCGCTAACTCCCTCCTTTTGTGTCCTAGTTCTTCTCCTACTTTAATTGACTGTGTACCTTTATGTTGAATTTCCAGGGTTTGGATATTCTATTGTTAATTTCCTAACCTGACTCTCTCGATTTTTCTTTATTCTTGCCCCATGCTTTATCAATAAACTCCCTCCATCTCCGCCTTGTGGGCCTCCCACACCACACTTGGGTCGCTCCCCGGGGTATCGTTGGTCCGAAAGTATTCTCCTAATTCCTTTTCTACTGCTCTTTGACCTCTGGGGTCTGCAGTAGACTTTCATTCAGACGCGCCAACGATGTCCCGTGAAGAGAGCCTTACCTGATATTATTATGTCCATTGTCACTGGGGCATGGTCTGACCAGGTTATATTTCCAATTTTTTACTTCCTCCACTCCCGTCAATAAATAATGGGGCATCAGAAAATAGTCCAGCCGGGAATATCTTTTATGTGGATTAGAGTAAAAAGGTATAGTCCCTCTCCTCCCCATGCAATATCCTCCATACGTCAACCAACTGCATTTCTTTTAACTTTCGCAAGACTCGCCTCCTAGATTTCCCTGATAGAGAAGAAGATCCTAGGGATGTATCTGATTTGGGGTCTAATGTCATATTAATATCTCCTCCTAGTATCAACTTCCCTTCTGTAAATTTATCTAATTTAGATAGTACTTTAATCAGGAAGGTATCTTGACTCGTGTTAGGCGTATATACAGTGGCTAGTGTTACTTTCTCGTCTCCTAAAGTGCCTTTTAGGAATATATACCTTCCATTTTCATCTATCTGTTTTTCTGTTAATGACCAAGCAATCTGGGTTGGTATTAATATAGCTACTCCTTTAGATTTAGATGTCGAACTGATGACTGAGTGGTAGACACATGGAAAAAATCTATTTGGTAGGTAGGGTAAACGATTGGCTCTGAAATGGGTTTCTTGGACAAAGGCCACATCTGAGCGCATTTTTTTTAATTTCACCCAGGGAGCATTCTCCTTTTTTCTGGGGTATTTAATCCCTTAACATTAAAAGTGGTAATCCTTATACCCCCCATCTTTGCAGCTCAGAGTCCTCTCCCCTCTCCTCCTCCCCTTGGGCCCGGGAGACAGGGATAGATGAATGGGTGAGAGAAGAAAAGGAACCACGCCCAGGAGAGAGGAGAAAGAGAGAGAAGAAGAAAAAAAAAAAAAAAAATTGGAGAGGGGCGAGAAATCCCCCCCCGGCCCAATCCCCTTACTTATGACCCAGGGATCAAGAGGTATGGTACCAAGACCTCCCCCCTCTACCCCAGAGCCAATTTAGCTCCTGCTTACTTACTCTAGTACTCTATTCCCTAAGTATCCCCCTGAGTAATTCCCTATCGGGGGGTATTGGTTTGCGCACTCCTGCTTCGCGGTGCCCCCGCACCCTCCATCCCTCCTTCCACCTCCACTTTATTTCAATCATGCTATATAGTATATTGCCCATCTCTATTAATCCCTGGATCTCAAACCTTCCTATTTTACTTCCTACCCCCCCTTCCCCCTCCCCCCCTCCCATCCACCCCGTATAATTGCCCCCTTAAGGGGCTGCTCCTTCTCCCTAGGTGCCTAATCCTAGATAACGCCAGAGTAATGTCCCTCCCTCTAAGTGTCTTTGCCCTATAAGTATCCCCTCCCCCCTTCCTAGTACTGGAGTTGAATCCCTCTATAGGGTATGGTACTAGTTGTTTCTATAGTCTCTCCTCTTCTCACGGTACATGATGCATAGTAATCTATAGTATGGTATTCTTACAATAGTTCAAGAGAGAGGAAGGCAAACAACAAGACTAATTTTATAGTGCATTCTAAAACATCCTGCGTAGCATATCTCAATAGATGCACTATCTAAATATCTTCCCTCAGGTCTAATTCACGTATCTATTCATAATACATCAATTTTACCCTAGCAAAACCTTGATATACCTTAGTAGTACATTAATAATTCCAAATAAAATATATTAATCCTTGTATCCAGTACTGGGGATAAGTCCCTCTAAAAAATATGTGTACTAATTATTTCAATAGTCTATCGTCTTCTCACAGTACATGATGCATAGTAAACTGTAATATAGTATTCTTGCAGTAATTCAAAAGGAAGGAGAGCAAACAACAAGACTAGTTTTTTAGTGCATTCTAAAACATCCTACATAACGTATCTCAGTAGATGCACTATCTCTTAATAGCTTCCCTCAAGTCTAATTCACATACCTCTTCATAGTACATAAATTTTACTCTAACAAAACCTTAATAAACCTTAGTAGTATATTAATAATTCCAAATAAATTATATTGATCCTTCTACCCAGGTTATTGATAGACTTGCTTGGGGGTTGGGTGCTCCCTCCCCCTCCACCCACCCTCTCCCTCTCCCTCCCCCTCCCCTCCCACCCCCTCCCATACGTGTCATTCCCTTAATGTGCGGTGATAATTAGTGTTGATTGTGTATAGAACTTACTACTTTAATATTAAACCTATAGTTGTGGACTAACCTATCTAGTGATATACCCTCCTAATTATAAGTCCATTGGACTCTCTTATTATTTCCCACCACCCTTAACCTTGTGTAGAGTGAATTGGATATTCTCTCTAGTGTAGTGTGTTAAAGTGTATTATTGCATTATAGTGTATAATGTGATTATATTACCCCCCCTTTAAACCCATCCCCCTCCTACCCCCCTTTTAACCCCCACCCCCCGCCCCCCCTTCCCTAGCCTATTCCTCCCCTCTAGTCTCTATTCCCCCCACCTCCCCTTCCTACCCCCCACCCCCCACCCCACACCCCTCACCCCCCTCTCAGCACACCACACATTCTTAACACCAGCTACCCAACTCTGGAGTTTTTCCAACAGGAGAAAAAAAAAAAAAAAAAGAAAAAGTCCAGAGGGGGGGAAGGCTCTAGAAAAAAAAAGGGGAACCCGTCAAAGGGAAAAAAGGGAAACTACAGAACAAATCAAATAGGCACCACGGGACAGAACAAACAAAACGGGCTAGTCTCTCTCAGGGATCTAGACACAAAAAAAAAAAAAGAGGGAGGGGGGGGCAGAAAGGGAGTAGTCCACGGGACCTCCAGTTTCAGCTATTCCTTAAGATTGGCTGTCTCCAATCCTCCACCTCCACAGGGTCGATCCCCAAAAAGGAGAAGAGTTCCGGTAAGTCATTTTTGGAGCGCAGCCAAAATGTAGTTGTATCTTGTTTCCTGATTAACACCGATATTGGATACCTCCATCTGTATGTTCCCCCTAGTTCCCTTATTCGATCTAATATGGGGCGTAGCATAGCTCTCCGTTGCAGAGTAGCACTTGACAGGTCTGGTAGTATCTTCAACTGGGCTCCATTAAATTCTATAGTCCCCATATCCCAGGATTTCCTTAATATTGCCTCTTTTTGTTTAAAATAATGCAGTCTGCAAATCACATCTCGAGGCCGAGAGCTATCCTTAGGTTTGGGGCCAAGGGCCCTATGCACTCTGTCCATCTCAAGATTTAAAGGTGAGGCGTCCTTTAATAATATCAAAAAAATATTTTTTACCGTCTCTTGGAGGTCTTCTGGGACCGCTGCTTCAGGAATACCTCTTATACGTAAATTATTCCGTCTGTTTCTGTCTTGAATTTCTTCTAGTTGCAACTGTAGAGAATTAATCGCATCTAATTGTTTACTCCTTTCCTGTTCCAGTGTCATCACACGCAGTGCGAGGTCTTTGGATGTACTTTCATTTATTGTCGTACGTTTTTCCAAGCCCTTGACCTCCCCTTTGATCTCTTCCATATCTCTGGAGTGGGCTTCCTCTATTTTCATAATTAATGTAGTGATATCCTCTCTTGTTGGTAGCGCCTGGATCAGGGATTTTAGAGTCTCAAGCTCACTCTTCCCCCCTTCACATAATCTGGATGGGGAATCACTTCCCCCTGTATTAATCACCCGGGGGCTTTGAGGGGCTATCTGGAGTGTCTCTACGTCTGCCCGCATCTCTAGCCTTGGAATAGTAGTCTGCGTTTGCATTTGCAGACTCTCCAGGTTCTGGGCCTGCTCGCCCCCTTTCTCCATTTTTGAAAAATAACTCTGGATCTCCAGATGTCCCGCTAAGCTGGGTGGCTGTGTTGACAGTGCAGTCCTCCGGGATGTCCGTGTGTCTCTCTCGCTCTAGCTGCACTCATGCCTCCCCTCCACTTTCCACCTGCAGTTTCTCAGTTCTCAGGCTTTACGCTACACATTACTTTTGGCGTCTCCACAGGACGATTAGGGGCACTTAGTGCTTGAGAGCTGTCTTAGTTGTTTAATCAGACTAGGGCTATGCTGAAGCAGAATCGCCACACAGTTCACTCCAGCCCTCTGCACCTTACCCGTTACACACCGTCCCCACCTAGCCAACCATGGAGCCGTGGATCACAGACTTAGCCTCCCCGCCTGCACATTCACTCTTCCTCCGGTCTCCGGTCTCCTCGGCTTCTCCTTCCCCACATCCAGCTCCCTTCACTTACAGTTCCGCCGGAAGAAAAGTTCCTTCTGCGCCGCTAACATACAGATCGCACAGTCAGCGAGGGGTGTAAGGTGGGGGGCGCAAGCTGCACCAAACAACAACAGCGAGAGGGAGGAGGGTAGGCTGCCAACACTCTCCAGGGGTAGTCCAGGAAGTTTTCGCCGGGGATCCTCGCCAAGTCAGACCGTCCACATACTACCTTTCTCGGGCTATAGCTTTGTATTACGCACGGAGGGGATGGAGGTAGCGGGAGCTCACACCTTCACCGCCTCACTCAGCCATGCGCAAACCACGCCCCCCCTGTATATCCTTTCTGTAGGGAAAAATAACAGGAGAAGCAACAGACTGTTTAGCAGGGGGAGCTTTTGAAGGTAACATAAGGCCCCTTTCAGACTGGGGCGGGAGCCGCGGTGGCGGTATAGCATCGCTAAAAAAAAGCGGCACTATACCGTCGGATTTCCCACGGGAATCGGCCGCTAGCGGTGCGGAATTAACCCCCGCTAGCAGCCGATAAAGGGTTGATACCGCCCGCAATACGCCTCTATAGAGGTATTGCTGCTGTTTCCAATTGTTTTCAATGGGAAGGAGTGGTGAAGGAGCGGTATATACACCGCTCCTCTCACCGCTACAAAGATGCTGCTGACAGGAGATTTTTTTCTCTCCTGCCAGCGCATCGCCTCAGTGTGAAAGCCCTCGGGCTTTCACATTGAGTATGCAGTGAAGGAGTTTTTCAGGCGGTATAGCAGCGCTATTTTTAGCTCTGTAACACCTGAAAAACTCCTCAATGTGAAAGGGGTCTAAGGTTAAGCCATAAACCCCACGTCTTTCATCCCCCACTTCAGGCTAGAATATATGGATAATTTCTGAAGAAACGATTTGTCATAATTAAAGGATCACTAAAGGATTTTTTTGTTTAGCTAAATAGCTTCCTTTACCTTACTGCAGTACTGGTTTCATGTCCTCATTGTTCGTTTTTGCTTTGAAGTTGCTGTAATCCTGCTCTGATCTCCACACTTCCTGCTTGTCTGTTTCCTTATAACCACAGTACTGGGAGCTTTCTCACTGTGGTCTAAGCTGTCATTAATGTGTGTCTAAAACTTCCCAGAACCAATCAGATTTAGCACTTGACAGGTCTGGTAGTATCTTCAACTGGGCTCCATTAAATTCTATAGTCCCCATATCCCAGGATTTCCTTAATATTGCCTCTTTTTGTTTAAAATAATGCAGTCTGCAAATCACATCTCGAGGCCGAGAGCTATCCTTAGGTTTGGGGCCAAGGGCCCTATGCACTCTGTCCATCTCAAGATTTAAAGGTGAGGCGTCCTTTAATAATATCAAAAAAATATTTTTTACCGTCTCTTGGAGGTCTTCTGGGACCGCTGCTTCAGGAATACCTCTTATACGTAAATTATTCCGTCTGTTTCTGTCTTGAATTTCTTCTAGTTGCAACTGTAGAGAATTAATCGCATCTAATTGTTTACTCCTTTCCTGTTCCAGTGTCATCACACGCAGTGCGAGGTCTTTGGATGTACTTTCATTTATTGTCGTACGTTTTTCCAAGCCCTTGACCTCCCCTTTGATCTCTTCCATATCTCTGGAGTGGGCTTCCTCTATTTTCATAATTAATGTAGTGATATCCTCTCTTGTTGGTAGCGCCTGGATCAGGGATTTTAGAGTCTCAAGCTCACTCTTCCCCCCTTCACATAATCTGGATGGGGAATCACTTCCCCCTGTATTAATCACCCGGGGGCTTTGAGGGGCTATCTGGAGTGTCTCTACGTCTGCCCGCATCTCTAGCCTTGGAATAGTAGTCTGCGTTTGCATTTGCAGACTCTCCAGGTTCTGGGCCTGCTCGCCCCCTTTCTCCATTTTTGAAAAATAACTCTGGATCTCCAGATGTCCCGCTAAGCTGGGTGGCTGTGTTGACAGTGCAGTCCTCCGGGATGTCCGTGTGTCTCTCGCTCTAGCTGCACTCATGCCTCCCCTCCACTTTCCACCTGCAGTTTCTCAGTTCTCAGGCTTTACGCTACACATTACTTTTGGCGTCTCCACAGGACGATTAGGGGCACTTAGTGCTTGAGAGCTGTCTTAGTTGTTTAATCAGACTAGGGCTATGCTGAAGCAGAATCGCCACACAGTTCACTCCAGCCCTCTGCACCTTACCCGTTACACACCGTCCCCACCTAGCCAACCATGGAGCCGTGGATCACAGACTTAGCCTCCCCGCCTGCACATTCACTCTTCCTCCGGTCT
This sequence comes from Rana kukunoris, assembly GCA_029574335.1. Lineage (NCBI taxonomy): Eukaryota > Metazoa > Chordata > Amphibia > Anura > Ranidae > Rana > Rana kukunoris. The sequence goes on along the minus strand of CM056049.1, from coordinate 646,810,617 downwards.
CCTCGGCTTCTCCTTCCCCACATCCAGCTCCCTTCACTTACAGTTCCGCCGGAAGAAAAGTTCCTTCTGCGCCGCTAACATACAGATCGCACAGTCAGCGAGGGGTGTAAGGTGGGGGGCGCAAGCTGCACCAAACAACAACAGCGAGAGGGAGGAGGGTAGGCTGCCAACACTCTCCAGGGGTAGTCCAGGAAGTTTTCGCCGGGGATCCTCGCCAAGTCAGACCGTCCACATACTACCTTTCTCGGGCTATAGCTTTGTATTACGCACGGAGGGGATGGAGGTAGCGGGAGCTCACACCTTCACCGCCTCACTCAGCCATGCGCAAACCACGCCCCCCCTGTATATCCTTTCTGTAGGGAAAAATAACAGGAGAAGCAACAGACTGTTTAGCAGGGGGAGCTTTTGAAGGTAACATAAGGCCCCTTTCAGACTGGGGCGGGAGCCGCGGTGGCGGTATAGCATCGCTAAAAAAAAGCGGCACTATACCGTCGGATTTCCCACGGGAATCGGCCGCTAGCGGTGCGGAATTAACCCCCGCTAGCAGCCGATAAAGGGTTGATACCGCCCGCAATACGCCTCTATAGAGGTATTGCTGCTGTTTCCAATTGTTTTCAATGGGAAGGAGTGGTGAAGGAGCGGTATATACACCGCTCCTCTCACCGCTACAAAGATGCTGCTGACAGGAGATTTTTTTCTCTCCTGCCAGCGCATCGCCTCAGTGTGAAAGCCCTCGGGCTTTCACATTGAGTATGCAGTGAAGGAGTTTTTCAGGCGGTATAGCAGCGCTATTTTTAGCTCTGTAACACCTGAAAAACTCCTCAATGTGAAAGGGGTCTAAAGGTTAAGCCATAAACCCCACGTCTTTCATCCCCCACTTCAGGCTAGAATATATGGATAATTTCTGAAGAAACGATTTGTCATAATTAAAGGATCACTAAAGGATTTTTTTGTTTAGCTAAATAGCTTCCTTTACCTTACTGCAGTACTGGTTTCATGTCCTCATTGTTCGTTTTTGCTTTGAAGTTGCTGTAATCCTGCTCTGATCTCCACACTTCCTGCTTGTCTGTTTCCTTATAACCACAGTACTGGGAGCTTTCTCACTGTGGTCTAAGCTGTCATTAATGTGTGTCTAAAACTTCCCAGAACCAATCAGATTTATTTTAAAAACAAAACACTGCCCTGGATTTGTTTGTTTTTGTTCTGTGTGTCTCTTTTTACTTCACAGAAACATGAAGCCAGTTTAAAAGTGAAACTAACCGGCAGGCACATTATATGATTGATGTTTATCTATTTTAAATCATTTTGAAAAGGAATCAGTTAACTTTTATGTCTCTATACCCTGTATTTCAGCAAAAAAAAAATTGTTTCCTTTAGTGACCCCTTTAAACCAGGGGTGCCCAACCTTTTGAAGAGCGAGGGCCACTTTAGCAACTTGGTAACCAGTCGTGGGCCACAATAAGTGGAGAGGGCAGATGAAGGGTCGCGGCTACTCTATAGGCCCTCTGATCCACCCAGATGGAAGGGTCGTCCCCTTCTGTTTTTCGGATTGGAGGTAGGCGGGACATAAATGGACATCTGTCGCTCTATAGAGGTGAATTAAGGGGCCCATTTTGTCGGGCTGATCGTGTGAAAGGGACCTAAGACTGCTTTCACACTGATGTGCTGCGGTTTACCCACACTGCGGCTTCAGCGTAGTGCTCCTGTGTCTATCCTCCAGGTTAGCTGAACTTTGCCATAGACTCCGCCTGTGGCAAAAGCTGGTGCTGTACAGGAAGCATCGGCTTATGGGGCTCCGCTTTCTTCCTCTACCACCAGCTTCATTCACAACACAGATGCTGTGGTATGGTGGGTTGACAACCTGTGATCTAGACTTGCCAACCTGCGATCTAGACTTGCCAACCTGCCATTCCAGAGCAGGAGGTCGCGGGCCACATCAGAGGGCTCCGCGGGCCACATGTGGCCCCCGGGCCACTGGTTGGCCACCCCTGCTTTAAACCAACCCATTCCACTAAAATTCTTATATGCTTCCAGAACATTCACCAGGTGTTGAAACAGACCAGAACAAAGTTCAGGGTGCTTTTCACCCAGCACACTTGAAAAATTACAGTAAGACTGTAACCAATTATTGAATGACCTGGGTCCCTGCTTGTGCCTTTCCTCCTCTTAATTGGACTCTTGGATTGGTATTTTTTCACTAGGATAATTAAATTCACTTTCAGATGTCAACAGAGTTAATAAGTCTATGAAATCACCCCTCCAGATTTTTTCCTTTAAAGAAAGGGATAAATGAAAACCCAGGGGAGAAATTTGACAAGGGAAAACTTCCTTAAATCATGCCCTGGTACAGCTAGAAAATGTACATTGCTGTTCAATATACAGTGGAACCTCGGATTGCGAGTAACGCAGTTAACGGGCGTTTTGCAATACGAGCAATATTTTTTTTTAATCCTGACTTGGTTTGCGAGTGTTGTCTTGCAAACTGAGCATGATTTAAGCCTCTGTGGTGTGCAGTACCACATTTGGCCAGAAATGCGGGGGCGCCAGTGATGTTCAGAGCTATTTGGAGCTACTCGGAAACACTCAAAATACTCCATTCCCAATAGCAATAGCAGCAGAACGGTGTCTCTGAGTATTTCCAAGTCTCACTGGCACCCCCCACCTCTGGCCACATGTGGTATTGCATGCCATAGAAGTCAACATGAAACAAATTATTTTTGTTTCCATTGACTTCTATAGGGGAAACTCACTTTAATATGCTTTGGATTACAAGCATTCTCCTGGAATGGATTATGCCCTTAAGGTTGCACTGTATCAGTATTTGACATACTGGTGGGCAAAGGGTTAACATTTGCTTCTTACTCTGGCTGGTTGAGAAACAACATTGGGAGTTAAACCCGTAAGAGAACCCACAAATTTTGCTACATAACCCACAAGTTTAGACAGTTTGTTTAACCACTTCAGCTTCAGAAGGATTTACCCCATTCCTGACCAGAGCCCGTTTTGCGATACGGTACTGCGTCGCACTGCGTCACTTTAACTGACAATAGCAGGGTCATGCGACGTTGCACCCAAATAAAATTTACGTCCTTTTCCCCCACAAACAGAGCTTTCTTTTTGTGGTATTTGATCACCCCTGTGGTTTTTATGTTTTGCACTATAAACAAAAAAGGTGCACATTTTGAAAAAAAGCTATATTTTTTTACTTTTTGCTGTAATAAATATCCCCCAAAAATATATAAAAAAACAAATGTCTTTCTCAGTTTAGGCAGATATGTATTCTTGGAAAAAAAAACAAAAACGCAATAAGTGTATATTGGTTGGTTTGTGCAAAAGTTATAGCAATAAATTAATGGCATTTTATTATTATTATTTTTTTATTAGTAGGCTGCGACCTGTGATTTTTATCATGACTGCGACATAATGGCAGACACATCAAACACTTTTGACATTAAAAACTAGGGGGCCATCTAGGGGTTAAGTAAGGGGATTGTCTCACTAGAACATAACAGAGATCACTGCTCCCGATGACAGGGAGCAGTAGATCCATGTCATGTTGCTATGTAGAACAGGGAAATGCCTTGTTTATGGAGATGCCCATTGGACTTTTTCCATCGGACATTCCGATCGTGTGTACGCCCCATAAAAGTTATCAGGTGCCTTTAGAGCTGCCCTGCTCATTTTTACAAGACAGACAATCGCCAGATGTAAAGAACACTTCCAAGATCATGGCTGCAGCTGCAACCATGATCTTGTAATACCCACTTTTTGACCGGCCATATATTGTTGTACATACTGTACGTGGTCAGAATAAGGTTAATTATCCAGAATTTGTTTAAAACTGAAATGTTAAATTTGGGTGGAATAAACTTTAAACATTTGTATTTATTTGCTGGTCTAATATTTTTTTGTTTAAAAAATGTTTATTACTAAAAATAAATCGGTCTGCTAACAAAAGCAACTGAAGAATAAGAAAAGAAGTTAGTCATCGAGAGATTGAGAGAAGCAAACATATGTGTGGTTTGCTGCATAATTTGTCCCCAAAAATGAAGCTTCCATGAAGTAACTCACAAACTAACATTATCCTGTAGATATTGTTCTGGTATAAGTGGAGCCTGGTGTCCCTTATAATCTATTAGCTTATTTTATACTGTATGTAAACACAATGGCAGTGAGATCCGCCCCCCCACCCGATCCTTCTGCAGCTATCATAATACTAATGTGTGATGATTGCCAGGCTTCCAATTGAGAATATAAATGCAGATTAAGCAGGAATGGTGTATTATTGTCACAGTCAGGAACCCACCCTGAGAAATGCCATGCAGTTATGCCAGACAGGATGTGGTAGATAAGGCTGCAGGAAATTAGCAGCATTGAGATACAGCAAAAGATGTAGCAATAGAAATAAAGCAATAATTGTATTTAAAAATGGCAATTGTTTTACTGCTTAAGCCCCGGACTATTTTGGTGGTTAAAGACCAGGCCACTTTTTGCGATTCGGCACGGGATCGTTTAGGGACTGTGGCAGGCATTGATGGTACAGCATTGGCATGGATGATCTCATTCCTGCTGGACAGGGTTCAGAGAGTAAGGCTGGGACTGCACTCCTCTTCTGTGGAGTCCCTCAAGGATTGGCCTTATCGCCGCTCCTGTTTAACATTTACATGAGGCCTCTTCTGTATATCATCCACAGCCACAATCTATCTTTTCATGTCTATGCTGACGACACCCAGCTCTAAATTCCTCTGCCCAAGGATGGGGGGGCACAGATAACTCTGGCCACCTGCCTGGAGGAAATTCAAGCCTGGATGGGGGCCAATTATCTTATGCTTAATGGCTCCAAAACTGAGTGCATGGTCTTATGCAATCAGTCATGGGCGGGCGGTTTCCCTACTTGGCCAGACTCGTTTTCATCTGTTCCAGTACCAGTCACCCAGGTCAGGGATTTGGGTATCATCTTGGACGATAGATTAATGCTACGACCACAGGTAAACCAGGTGGTGAGTTCTTGTCACTTCCACTTGAAACTCCTGAGGTCGACTTTTCACTGCATTGAAGAATCGCACAAGATCTCTATGGTTAATGCCATTATTGGAAGTCGATTAGATTACTGTAATGCTTTGTACCTGGGTTTACCTAATAACATCATGCACAAACTACAGCTTATTTAGAACGCCGCTGCAAGGCTACTCACAGGTGTTGGTCTTCGTGACCACATCACACCATCGCTGAGAGCCCTGCATTGGCTACCAATGAAGGAATGGGTTCTGTTTAAGACTGGTTGCATGGTGCACAGGGCTACCCATGGCAAGGGGCCAGTGTACCTGCAGGATAAATTCACCAAATATGTGCCTAACCATACTTTAAGGTCGGCTAATTTGGAAACTTTGGTGAGCCCTAAATTTCTAAAAAAAAAATGCGGAGGGAGGACGAGTGCGGTTCAGGGAGCACAGCTTTGGAACTTCCTGCCTCTAAAATTAAGGCTTGAGAAGGATCTTTTTAAGTTCAGGAAGCTTCTAAAAACTGAGCTTTTTAGTCAAGCCTATGGAATCACATAGGTTTATAGCTCTTTGATCTGCTAACCATTTTAAAATTTGATCTGTTCCGCTGCCTGTGTGTTTTTTTTGGTTGTTGCTGTATTGTTGTTCTCGGCGCATCAAGGCCTACAGGTAACTGACTGCGTCTTGTACCATTTTGTACTTTTAAGAATTTTAATAAATAAATAAATAAGACCGGGCCACTTTTTGCGATTCGACACTGCGTCGATTTAACTGACAATTGCGCGGCCGTGCAACGTGGCTCCCAAACAAAATTGAGGTCCTTTTTTTCCCACAAATAGAGATTTATTTTAGTGGTATTTGATCAGCTCTGTTATTTTTTATTTTTTTTGCGCTATAAAATAAGAGCGACAATTTTGAAAAAAAAAACAATATTTTTTTTACTTTTTGCTATAATAAATATCCCCCAAAAAATATATAAAAATATATTTTTTTCCACAGTTTAGGCCGATACATATTCTTCTACATATTTTTGGTAAATAAAATTGCAGTAAGCGTTTATTGATTGGTTTGTGCAAAAGTTATAGGGCATTTTATTAATAATAATATTTTAATAGTTATGGCGGTGATCAGCGATTTTTATCGGGACTGCTACATTATATTGGATGCGTTTTACACCATTTTAGGACCATTGTAGTTTTTACAGCAATCAGTGCAGTACAGTATAAAAATGCAATAATTACTGTAAAGCTCTTCTGCTGGATAATAAACAGGCAAATCCCTATGGATCCAGCCCCCTTTTATACAGACTCACATCACTTCCAGAATTTTTCACCTTACACGATTGGTCACTTTACCTTAGCCCACAAGAGAGGTGGAATTTTTTTTAATGAGACAGTACCCTATTACTAATAAGCTACCATGCTAACTAGTTTTAATGCAACTATTTTTATTGGAGAAGGCAGCCATGTGCTCATTTAAGTGAGACTAAATGATGGTCCACAACAAGTGTATAGACCTGGAAACATAAGTGTATAAATCTTGCCAATAGAGTCTCCAATAGACTTAAAAAATATGAGGTGATTAACCACAAGGGTGATTTTTTTTTTTCTACCCACATGTTAAAATTAGCAAGATAATTACATAGAACCCTACACAATTATATATTTCATAAAAACAGAGGCTTTGGAGAAATAAATGGGGGCTTTTGCAACTTTTTAAAACATACAATATTTGTGCAGCCATTTATCAAATGGAAATATTCAGAAAAAAATACTCAAAAATGTATTTAGCACAATTAATACACAATTTTTGGAAAATAGATACCACACATATCAAGACTCTAATTGCGTGCATCTAAAAAATGGTGACAACTTTTTCAGTGTAGAGATACAGTACATATGAATGATGGCCATTGAATTATCACTCTTATGCCTTGTACACACGATCAGAATTTCCGATGAAAAAAGTCAGATGGAATTTTTTCATCGGATATTCCTTTTGTGTGTGGGCCCCATCAGATTTTTTTCCGTCAAAGTTTAGAAATAGAACATGTTTTATTTTTTTTCCAATGGAAATTCCGATCATCTGTGTGGAACTTGGAAAGAGAAAAAAACACGCATGTTCAGAATAAAGTCGATGCATGCTCGGAAGCATTGAACTTTTTCTCGGCTTGTTGTAGTGTTTTACGTCACCACGTTTTGGACGGTCAGAATTTGGTCTGACAGTGTGTACGGAAAATTCCATTGGATTTTATCCCATGGGAAATTTCGACCGTGTGTACAGGGCATTACTCTGACATTTGCTGTGATACCTTACTTGTGGTGCAATTGTTGTTCTTGCATTTGCATGATTTTTTGTACTGTTTTTCTTCTTTTTTTCCTTTGTACTTTTTTTGTATCTTATTAATATATATATATATGTTTTTGTATTTTTTTCCATTTAACTTTATCGTTAGCCCCCTTGTGATATCTTTGGGCAGGTGACAGATACTGTTTATGGAGACATTGGGGGTTTATTAGACCCCCAATGTCTCCCCTGCCCTCCAAAGCAGCTGATCAGACACAGAGCATGCTTGCTCAGCCGTTTCCCTGGTTGTAACAATGATTGAAAGTGCTGACACTGGAAATTACAAAATGTTTGTTGACCCTGGCTTAATTAATTGCAGAGGAGATTGGAGAATAGTTTTCCTCTATCTCCTCTGTGTAAAGCGGTCCTAGACATTTGTCATGGTTCCAGGTTCCCCAGAGGAATAGTAAAGCTTGGGTACCACCACAGGTGGCCTTAGGCGGCTGGCCCATCTCAGTACCATTATGCCCTGTACACACAATCTGACCTTTGTCTGACCAAATTCACATTGGAATTCCGATGGAAACTCTGATGGAATTCATCGGAATTTCAGATGGAATTACTCAGATGGGGCATACACATGGTCAGAATTTCTGATGGAAAAAAGTCCATTGGACTTTCTCCATCAGAAATTCCGATCGTGTGTATGCCCCATAAAAGTTAGCCTTTAGAGCTGCCCAGCTCATTTTTACAAGACAGCCAATTGCTGGATGTAAAGAGCATTCTGGGAGAACCCACAATGTTGGCACCCAGTGGCGGCCTGTCCATAGGGGGCGCTCAGGAGCCACCCCAGCTGTAAAAAAAAAAAAAAATGAAAAAAAAAAATGTCACTTTAACAGTGAACAGGCGCCGGACATGCGGCGGTCTATGGGAAGCTTTCCAGCCTGATTGCAGGCTGGGAAGCTGATTTGCCCGTGTTTAGGGCGTGTGCAGGGCGCAAGCTGTGCACCCGCACACACTCCCACTGTCATTTAATTTGCTAGTATAACTAGTGTTGTCATGGGATTGGGTTGGCGGGGACCGGAGGAGAAGTCAGTGGGCAGTGCCATTAATATGTCATCACTTCCGGTATTCTGGTGGTAGCTGGAGCACGTGTGGGGGCATCATGGAGGAGTAGCGCCAACAATTTGAAGGTGAGGAACAGATGGCTCCCTCCCCCATGCCAGCACCCCTGCATTCATTACCTGCCAGCCCCGCCACCACCACCGAGCCCCACCGCAGCTGAAGACTTCTCACTGTGGAGTCAGCGCTAGTACTGCCAGTGACAAGCAGCAGCAGCGGCCCCCCTCCCCCCGCAGTTCACTCCGAGTCCTGCCGCCCAGCCATACTAAGCTCTGAAGCAGCAGTGTGCACTCGCAACAGCTTTGGGTTCCCCCCCACCTCAATGTGCCGATCAGATGTCTGCTGCTGCTTGTCACTGATGATGATCTTACACAAACACATGACTCAGAGTGAACTGGGGAGGGGGGGGGGGGCTGCTGCTTATCTCTCTCTCTCTCTTTGTCTGTCTTTCTCTCTGTCTCTGTTTGTGTGTGTGTCTCTCTCGCTCTGTCTCTTTCTCTCTGTGTCTGTCTCTCTCTGTCTTTGTCTCTCTCTCTCTCTCTGTCTTTTTCTGTCTCTCTGTGTCTCTCTGTCTCTCTCTATCTCTCTCTCTGTCTCTCTCTCTGTCTCTCTCTCTGTCTTTGTCTATCTCTGTCTCTCTCTCTCTGTCTCTCTGTGTCTCTCTCTCTCTCTATCTCTCTGTCTGTCTCTCCCTGTGTCTCTCTATGTCTCTCTCTGTGTCTCTGTCTCTCTCTCTCTATCTCTCTCTCTGGCTCTCTCTGTGTCTCTCTCTCTGTCTATCTATATGTCTCTTTCTCTGTCTCTCTCTCTCTCTCTCTCTCTGTGTCTCTCTCTCTGTCTCTCTGTGTGTGTGTCTCTCTCTCTCTCTGTCTGTCTCTCTCTCTCTCTCTCTGTCTCTATGTGTGTGTCTCTCTCTGTCTGTGTGTATCTCTCTCTGTATGTGTGTCTCTCTCTGTCTCTTTGTATGTCTCTCTTTCTGTCTGTGTGTATCTCTCTCTGTATGTGTGTCTCTCTCTGTCTCTTTGTATGTCTCTCTTTCTGTCTGTGTGTCTCTCTCTGTCTCTCTCTGTCTGTCTCTCTCTATGTCTCTCTCTGTCTGTCTCTCTCTGCCTCTCTCTGTCTGTCTCGCTCTGCCTCTCTCTGTCTGTCTCTCTCTCTGTCTATCTGGCTCTGTCTCTCTCTCTCTCTCTCTCTGTGTCTCTCTCGCTGTCTGTCTCTCTCTCTGTCTCTCTCTCTCTGTCTCTCTCTCTCTCTCTGTCTCTCTGTCTCTCTGCCTCTCTCTTTGTGTGTGTCTCTCTCTGTCTACCTGATTGTCTATCTATCTATCTATCTATCTATCTATCTATCTATCTATCTATCTATCTATCTATCTATCTATCTAATCAGATAATAATCAGATAGATACACCTGTTATCTATCTGATTTATCTATTTGTCTATCTGTCTATCTGTCTGTGTGATTATTTATCTGGGTACCTATCTATCTATCTCAGATAGATAATCATATAGACTACTGTATCTATCTAATTTATCTGATTTATCTATCTATCTGATTATCTATCTATCTATGTGATTATCTACCTATCTGTCTGATTATCTATCTATCTATCTATCTATCTATCTATCTATCTATCTATCTATCTATCTATCTATCTATCTATCTATCTATCTAATAATCTATTTGTCTATCTGACTATCTATCTATCTGAATATCCGATAGATAGATACCCAGACAGATAATCAGACAGATAGATAATCAGATAGATAATCATATAGATATATAATCTATCTATCTGTATATCTATCTGTCTCTGTCCTGTCAAATCTATCCTTCTGTCTGTCTGCAGGTCACATTGTCTGCGAGTGACGTTGGGGGGGTTGTTTTGGGGTTTTGTTTGCGCCCCCCAAAAAAATGGAGCACCAGCCGCCACTGTCGGCACCTGAAGCCGACCCATCCTTTGGCTCTGGGTGCAGGCGCCGGCATCAATATTAAGGGAGACAGGAAGTGAAGACTTACGGCTTCACAGCCCGTTTTCTACTGCAAGTCGGGCTGCACTTTCCGAATAGTCCATGCTGTCTTCTGGAACTTGTGTGTCTCCCAGAAGGCAGTGTGGGAGAGGAGAAAGGGCTAGACATTATGTAGTTCACCACACACATCCCTGGACGTGGGAGCATATACCTGGATTTGACAGGTATATGCTGCCCCATACCCCCTGAAAGGTGCCAAGCGTGGCAACAGAAAGGAGGGAGGAATCCGATCAACAGAAGTTCAATTTAGGGGTGGGAACTCCACTTTAACAGCAGTAACTTATTATTTCTTATTTGTTTGAATGAAAACAAAGGAGATTTCGGGTGGAAATGGTCAGTCAATTCTTTTGGACCAAATTTTATACATAAATATACTCTAGTTACATGCATATAGTTACATGCATATATAAAGTATAGAGAAATCAATAACCTTTTATCAAACAGGTTTTTGAATAAGAATTCTTTTTTTGTTTCAGAGGTTTGCAAGCAGTTAATGTCACCTCTGTATATTTATAATCTTTTTATCTGCAGGAAACATATTTTAAAGGGAACTGGACTTCAAGGGAAACTTCAAAGCTACCTCTGGGATCACAGATGTGACGTTTTTATAAATGAGGACACAAACGTCACTTTTACAGAATTTATAAAAAGAGAAAAAAAATTGTATTGCTAAAGTTTAGCGTTGAGTATTTATGAGTTGACAGAGCGTTCATAACTTCTGACAGAATTCATATGAAAAGAAAAGCACCCGTGTCATTGCATAGCACAGATTACTTCTTTTGAAACTGATATGGAACAAACAAAGAGAAATAGGACAGTAAACAAAGTATTCAGCAAACATTCTTCAGTGTTTTAGAACATACCACCTTTCCACCAATCCATTCCTTGCATCACAAGAAAACAACAACAAAGTTTTGGCATGTTACAAAGCTTTGTTTAATGTAGATCAGCAGCGATTCTCAGAAACAATGAAAAAAGTTTTTAAATGAGACATTATACTATATGTCAGTACAATACTGGTCTCCAATCGTTTGTTTACATCCATTAAATCTTAACTGTTCAAACAGTGGTCTGCGGCTGTTAGATCTAGGTAAGTATATATCTATGGAGGGGAGGGAGAGTTAGGTTAGGGAAAGGGGCAAGTAGGATATTAACTTTGTTTTAAAGTGAACTTATGCTTAGGCGAAATAGTGATGTGAATAGTGACGTATCCTTTCTTCAATTACTATAGGATTATGGTACCCACCCCTATCCTTGTTGAGCCAATGAGGCAATCCCCATTAATATGTTAAACCTTGTTAAACTAAATAAAAAATATTAATAAAAAAAATAATTGTGGAAAAAAAATTATAACTTAAAAAAACTCACATGCTTCTTAAATGAAATACCTTGGACTGTCTACTTTCCAAAAAAAAAATGAGGAGTATATGTACTGTCCTGGCATGTTAGGCCTCAAGAAATGAGATAGGCCATCAGTACATCAGGTGTGATCAATTTTCAATGATTGCTACTATAGCTTGTAGACTCTATATTACAAATAATATACACTGATTTAGATTATTTTTACCAAGAAATTTAGCAGTATAAATTGTGGTCAATATTTATAAAGAAAAATTAATTATTTGCAAAATTGTATAACAAGATTTTTTTTCCAAATCAGTATTTCTTCGTTTATAGCAGAAAAATAAATAAAAGACCCATGAAATGATGAGGAAGGCCTCTCTTACTCCCCTTACTCTGGGTCCCTGAAAGTGTGAACAGAAGGCACAGGAGTGCAGAGTGGCAGGAGTGCCTATAGGTCTTACCAGTAGAAGAGTGGATATCAATGCCAGGCAGGAGAGGTCATCAGTAGTCTTCAGTGAAGCAGTGATGGGTTGGTAGACAGCTAGTAGATGTCAGAACGAAGCAGGCTGGTACTGGTGACAGCAGGCAGGTGAGGAATGCGCTGGTAGCAAACAGTAGAACAACAGGAGCAGCAGGATATATCAGGAAGCAGGGTCAGGCAAGCTGGGTCATACACTGGCAGGACAGATCAGGTACAGTGGAGCAGGCTATAGAGTGATCAGTTCAAAAGAGGCCAATGAGGAACACAGAAGTGGAGGTCAAGGACAGGCCAGGGTCAGAGCAGATGGAGTTGTATGAGATGGAGAGTGGTCAGACAATTTGGTTCAAGAACTGGAATCAGGAGGATACAAGATAACATGAACACAGGAGGCAGGGAAGGCTGAAAGACAAAGCAGCACTGATCCTGAGAACTTGCAGAGTTTGAATATTAGTTTGTTCCAACATCTGTCATGTGCACATGTGCGCTGCCAAAAACAAGAATGCCCTTGTGTGTGCGCGCAAATTTGCGCACAAATGTGCACATATGTATTAGCCTGTGCAGAATTCTTACAAACACAAAATGCTACGTGTTTTAGCCTACACATAAGGCCAGCCTGCATGAGGTAAGCCCTGTACATTTTACTACTGATATTAACAGAAGACAGCCCAATCCCTTTACTGCATTCCCCACATCCAACCAGCCTGTTCTGGACTCAACTCTTAAGAACATGGTAATGTCCCTTAGAAGCTCCTTACAATCAAACATGCTCTCCCAATGAGACAATTTAATACTAATATTTCTGCCATTGGAGACCGAGTCACTCACATTGAATCAAAGTTGGGAGACTTTACCACCTCTAAATGATCTCATTGATGGCCATGATGATAACAGAGGAAATCTTGTGGATCAGAAACAAGCTAGTGGACCTTAAGGACCTTGAGGACCTTGAGGACCGATTCCATCATAATAACTTTAAAATTAGAGGAATCTACAAAACGATACAACCTACCGATCTATCTGCAAAGCACTACAATAAAAATATTGAACTTGGGTTTGACCGCATTCAATGCTTGCCCAGACCCCTGTACATCTATGACAATTTGTCAAGGGATGTAATATTACGCATTTATTCTACCACTTGAAAGACCAGTTAATGCGTAAATCTAGGGAAGTAGGCACACTCCCTGACCCTTATGCGCATCTACAGATTTTCCCTGATCTTTCACAGCATACGCTCAACCAGCACAGGCAACTCAATACAATCACCAAAGAGCTTCACAACCACAAGGTAATATATACCTGGACAAACCTGCAAAACTACTGATTACCCACAATGATTCAAAACACTCTAAACACTGGATGAAGGTATCCACCTCCTCTGCTCTTGGGATATTCTAACTGAACCCTCTGATTGACCTTCAGATGAAATAAACCAACACAACTGCTCTTCCAACTGGCAGTTACCCCAGCGCCAGAATACGCAAAGTCCAAGATGTACCCAGCACCTCAGGTATTCGTATCTTCGTATTCATTCTCTCTCATGCTAACCCAGCTGGGTCCACGTCCATGCGTCAGTCTCTTGAACTTTCACTCTCCATTTCCACTTCCTTGCAGAGTCTCACACAGCACCCCAAAAGTTGCTGTACTTTGGGCTTCTCAGTTGTTAAGTTTTAACCTTTAGCACCACCTTTCACTGATTGTACCTCACAAAGCAACTAGCCACTTTTGATTATATTTATAGTGTTACATGCACAGTTTATTCACGTAATCCAAGCTTCTCATGCAGTCTCACTCTTTTTCCTGTCTGCCTATGCCAGGGGTAGGTAACCTCAGCACTCCAGCTGTTTTGAAATTTTAAGTCCCATTAAACATTGCAAGACCCTAGAAATCACCTAATCATCATGACCATCAAAATCATCTCACCTAACACCAAAGTCTGACTCACCCAGCAAAAATTTCCTCTGTCTGGAAACTGGCCTTAGAATCACATTGTGATATACTCTGTGCTCAGGAGACGCATTCCAATGCTTCCACGCAGCAAAAACAAGCATTTTCATCATGTTTTCACAGCAAGCATTCAAGTGAATAAAAGAGGCGTGCTAATAGCAGTCAAGCACACAGTGTCATTCCAGCTTCGTAAATTCATCTAAGGCGGCGTACACACGATCGGATATATCCGATGAAAACGGTCCGCGGACCATTTCCATCGGATATGTCCGATCGGGAGTTTGATCCGATGGCGTGTACACACCATCGGATCAAATTCCCCGCCGCCGGAAGGCGCGGTGACGTGGCGGTGACGCGGCGGTGACGTTGACGCCGCCGCGTCACCGCAACGTCACCGCACCAGGAAGTAAAACACTTCCGCGCATGCGCCGAATACATTCGGCAGCGGCGCGGCGGCGGTGGGGGCCGACATGTCTGCTGGTAAGTGTACTAACCAGCAGACATGTCGGGCGGACAGATCCCCACCGGATAGATTTCAAAGCATGCTTTGAAATCTGTCGGGTGGACAAATCTGTCCGCTAGCCCATACACACGAGCGGAGATGTCTGCTGAAACGGTCCATCGGACCGTTTTTAGCGGACATATCCCCTCGTGTGTACGCGGCCACAGACTCAGCAAGGTGATACATTATCCTCATTTGTTCCCTGAATAACTCCTTATACACTAGTTAATATCTACGCACCTAACATTCACCAAATGCACTTTTTGAGAAAACTCCACAAGGCTCTCTTATCTGGTGCAGGGATTTCAACCTAATCATAGACACTCAGCTCGACACCTCCATTCCCTCCAAGAGGCACAAACCCTTTTTAAACTCTCTTCTACAGGAATGTCAACTACTCCTTTTTTGGAGATGCCAGCATGCGAGTGAAAGAGACTTCAACTTCTTCTCAGCAAAACATAATTCTTATGCCGCGTACACACTATCAGAAATTCCAACAAGAAAACCGTGGATTTTTTTCCGATGGAATTTTGTCTCAAACTTGTGTTGCATACACACGGTCACACAAATGTTGTATAAAATTCCAGTCGTCAAGAACTGGTGGCGTACAACGCATACGAACCAACTCTCAAATGTTTGCTGTCAGAAATTCCAACAGAAAAAGTCAGATGGGGCCTACACACATTTTCCGACCAAAAGTTTACATCAAACATTTCTTGTCGGAAAATCCAATTGTATGTACGTGGCATTATTCCTGCATAGATCATTTTCTTATGAATCAATGGACTCTCCACCTCTACATAATATCTTGGTCTGATCATTCACCCGTGAGTATCACTATTGAGGATACCCCGCACTCTCACCCCCCTTTCTCTGGAGAGCGAACACTAATCTCATGCAAACCCCACCGTATGCTGATAAATTGAAAAAGCATCTGGAGGACTTCTGCCATCTCAACCTAAATTCTGTCTTAGACCCAGCCACCTTATAGGCTGCACATAAAGCCTACATAAGAGGTATTTTTATTTAATTGGATGCAAGGAGAAAGCAGAGTCGTAGAGTGTTAATAAATTACTGGTTGAAATTCAATCACTTGACTCCCAATACAAACTTTTAATCCAAGCTGGGTCATCGCTAGTTGAAACTAAGATTCCTCCTCCTCCTAGACCAAGGAGCATTTAAAAAAAAAAATACGCCACTGGTAACAAAGCAGGCAAACTGCTAGCCCAGGAAATTAAAGGGCACTGCCAAAAAAACTTGCACCCCTTATTTGTTTGACCCAACTACTAAGGAAATATGCATTAATCCCCAATCCATTGTTGATGCTTTAAGGGCTTATTACATCAGTCTCTATAATCTAAAAGATGACCTCCACACTGTACAACTAGCAGTTCAACTTCCTAAGCTGTTCATGTCTCAACTTGACAGTCCCAACTTCCCCCTCACTATCCACAAAATCAAAAAATAAATATACTCTCTTCCAAACAAGTCCCCTGGACCTGACATGTTTGCATGGGAATATTATAAACACTTTCAAGACTTATTAGTTGGCCACCTAAAGACACTGTTTGGTGCAGTTACTACTTTTTCCTCTTTTCCAGAAGGAAATGCTAAAAGCACTTATTGAATGATTACCAAAGCCAGGGAAGGATCCTACCTCTCCTGAAAAATGTCATCCTACAGTATCTCCCTATTAAACCATGACCTAAAATTTTATGCCAAAATTCTTGCAAAATGCCTGCTGCAAATACTCCCTATGCTAATCTACCCTGACCAATCGGGCTTTATGAAAGGACATCGGATGTCACCCAGTGCCTAATTAACATTATTCACTATGGTGAGACTCATGGAACGGCTTCTCTGTTTCTCTCCTTGGACGCAAGGAGAAGGCGTTCCACTGATCCTATTTGTTGTTGACTCTTAAAAAATGAGACTTCCATGGTTATGTTCTGTCTGTGATCATGACCTTGTATTTCTGCCTGTCAGCCCAAATATACAGTTCTGCTATGCTATCTTAGTCTTTTAATATTACTTAATGCACTAGACAGGGCTGCCCATTATTCACACCAATCTTTAACCTTCTTATGGAACCCTTGGCAGAGTCGGTTAGAGTGCAAACTGATATTACAAGTTTTAAGATTGGTGCTAGAGAACATAAAATAAAAGATGATGATATCATTTTTATGATAACTTCCTCTGAACTCTCAGTGGCTACTTTCAGTGCTATCTCATATTACAAAGTGGATGCCAACAAATCGTATATTCTTGACCGAGGAATCCATCCTACAACAATATCTCACCTTTAGCCCAGGTTCACACTGAGCTGTGGGAATGAAGCCAAACTCGCATGACTTCACTCCCGCATTTCAGTCTCAATTTCAGCCAAAATTTCAGAGACATCTGTGCATGTTTTTGCACAGATGTCAATGTAAATCACAGGCCAAAATTGCAAAAAGTAGTACAGAAACTACTTTTTGAAATCGATGCGGCACCGCAAATGCAGCATCACACCGATTAGGATATTGGAATTGCCACTAATTTGTGAAACCTCCACTTTTATCCATTTGAGGACCCGCGCATGACTATATAAGTCCTTTTTTTTTTTTTTCAAAACAATTTATTTATTGAAAAGTTTCATGCAAACATACAGAAATGCATATGCAGCGTACAGAAAGTGATGTAGTATCGGAAATTTATCCAAGAATAGTTGACCAGGTACTAATGCAGAAGAAAAGGTTCACATCATAAACAGTGAAATACAACATATGGGACCCAACAAAGCAGTACAGAAAGTTTGACAACATGTACTGAGGGTAGGCCCCATTCTCATGTACCTTGAAGGGAGGGGACGACGGTGACGCGGGCCAGAGCCCACACAGATCAAACCCCATCCCACCCACCCCTACCGGGATCAATCTGTGGGTGGGGGAGGAGACCCGTGGAGTTCGGCGACCAAGGACAGTAGGGACGGCACATACGTCGGGAGAACCGTACCCCGTTAGGGACATTGGGGATCCAGTTTCTAGGACATAAGGGGTAGGGGATAGGGACGACACTATCAGGGTGTGTGACTGAACATGATCCAGACTATTTAACAGGGGGCTCCGTGTGGCGGAGGGTTAACGGGTGGGGTACCCTGACCCAAGGAGTCCCTATAGTGAATCCAGCAGGCCCATGTTTGATAAAACTTGTCGTGTGTATCATGAGCCTGGTGTATGAGTCTCTCCATTTCTTCAACCTTACCTACTCTATGTTTAAAGGTTTTTATTGGGTTTTACAAATACAGGCCAACAAAGTCATACAGTGGTGAGCATGAGAGAAACATGTTACATATATATCACAAGTGATAACTGTCAGGCAAACGACTACACCAGTAAAATAATCAGGGAAACACGGTAACAACAGTAGTAGGCCGGAGACCTTGCCTGGGAAGTACAGAGGCCCAGGCATCCTTTAGGAGAAACCCCCTGCAGCCTATCCCCCGCACCCCGGTAGGGAGCTAACTGTGCAGGGGGGGATGCAGGGGGGCCCTGCCCCAGAGTATCTCCAAAGAAGCCTGAAAATAGGGGTCTCTGCATTCTAGTGAGAAGCCGTAAAAGGCAGACAGTCGTACCGTGGCCCGGTACAAAAACGCACCACCTAACTTATAACCTAAAAAAAAATAAAACAAAAATGGAACAATGCACAGACCTGTTGAGCTCTGAATCAGACGGTGAGAGGGACAGCTCCCGGGGCAAAATCCCCGGTGCTTCCCCAAGGGGGTGTCAGGTGGAAGGGGATAGTCGGAAAGAAAAGAGAAGTAAAGAAGGAGGGGACAGAGGAAAAGGAGTGCAGCAACAGAAGGTGGAAATCTAAGCCAGGACCTCTCAGCAGGACAGGAAAATGGAATCGCCAATCCCCATGTAGGTGGCCCATGGTTCCCAAATCTCCCGAAACTGCGGGAGAGTGTCTAAGATAGAGCTCACCATTTTCTCCTGCGACATAAGCCAGGATATCTTTCGTTTAACCGCTGTGACGGAGACTTTGGGACATTTCCATGCTCTGGCTAAGGTGATTTTGGCCCCCAAGAAGATGAAGAAAACTAATTTACGTGTTGGCTGTGTTGCTCGGGGGAGGCGCTGATTAAGCAGAGCCATCAAAGGAGACCTGGGGATCGTTAGGCCCGAGACCATGGACGCTATCCGGAATATTTTGGTCCAGAAGCTCCTGATTTTGGGACATTCCCACCAAACGTGCAGCATGGTGCCCCTCATCTGGCACCCTCGGAAACATAAGGGTGAGGCTGAGGGGAACATAGCTGCCAGCCGGATGGGAGTGAGGTACCATCTGGTGATCACCTTCAAATTGGCTTCAATGAGAGAGATACTGGAGATCCCTTTAAAAGATGAAAAATAAGTTTTGTGCCAAGTATCTAGGTCCCACGTCACCTGCAAGTCATCCTCCCAGGCTAGCATGTAGGCCGTCTTACGGTCATTAGAGGCAAGTGACGAATATATTCTGGAGATCCCTCCTCTCTGCTCCATGTCGTCTCCACACCACTGTTCATACGGTGTGAGTTGGGGGGGTGCAGGGTTCCCCGACCGGAGAGATCGGAGAAAGCAGGATAATTGATGGTACCGAAATCGTTCAGACGAAGGCAAGTTCAAGGTCTTAACACAATGGGCGAGGGAAAGGGGTCCCGAAGGCGAGAGGAAGTGCCCGATCCGATACATCCCCTTATCCAACCACCACCCGAAGGCCCTGATGTCCATCCCCGGGGGAAAATCAGGATTGTGGAAGATGTGTGCTAAGGGCCTACATGAAGAGACCAGGAGAGGGTTGTTCCTGAGTCCATCCCAGATTGCAAACGTGTGAGACAGGGATGGACAGAGGATAGGCGGTCTAGCTTTTGGGGGTGTCCAGAGGAGGAAGTCAAGGGTAAAAGAAGGGACCGCTTGCCTCTCCATGTCCACCCAGTCAGGCTTGGCCACTTTACTGTATACCGTGGAGAGCTGAGCGAGTCTAGCCGCCTGGAAGTACCAAAGTAGGTTGGGCAATCCCAATCCCCCTTGGCTCCTAAGCCTAAAAAGGGTGTGTCTAGACAGGCGACGGCCAGACCCTCCCCAAACAAACTTGATGACCTTAGATTGGAGTGCATTTAAGTGGTCCCTCCTGATCGAGATCGGGAGGGAGCGGAAGACATATAAGAGTCGCGGAAGCAGGGTCATTTTTACGGAGTTGATCCTACCCAGCCACGACAATTGATGTGGGTGCCACTGTTTAAGATCTAATTCCAGTTTCTTGAACACGGGGGGATAATTGGCTTGATAGAGTAGTTCGAATTTAGGGGTTAAATTAATTCCCAAGTAGCGGACAGACGAGTCACTCCATCGAAAACGAAAGGAGTCCTTCAGCTGGGCGACCACAGGTAGAGGGAGGGATATTTTTAGGGCCTGAGATTTGGCATAATTGACCCGTAACCCCGAAACATCCGCAAAGTCATCCAATGTTTTGCAAATCACTGGAAGAGAGGTGACCGGGGAGGTCACAAAAAGGATCAGATCGTCCGCGAACAAACCGCATTTGTGTGTCGAGGAGCCGCAACGGACTCCCACTATGTCTGGATGAGACCTAATGGCAATGGCCAGGGATTCAATGGCTATGGCGAAAATTAGCGGTGAAAGGGGACAGCCCTGGCGAGTGCCTTTCCTTATTGCAATGGGGTCCGAATACAAGCCCAGTAGTTTGACTCTGGCTTCAGGGTTGGAGTATAGGGATCGGATAAGCCCGGTGAACCTGGGGCCAAAACCCCAGCGCTCCAGGATCGTGTTAATGTAGGACCATGAGACAGAGTCGAAGGCCTTCTGAAGATCCAACGACAGCAACATCCCTGCCTGAGCCCCTCCACCATCCCAGCCTGATTGTAACAGTGACATAACATCGATCACCCTCCTAATTTGGTCTGGCCCCTGACGACCGGGTATGAACCCGACTTGGTCTTTGTGGATGTAAGTTCCGATGAAGGACGCTAAGCGGTCGGCCAGAACCTTGGTCATTATTTTGAGGTCGTTATTAATGAGGGATATCGGCCTATAGTTACTGACCTCTCCCGGGTCCTTGTCAGGTTTAGGGATAACGGAGATGAAGGCGGCATTCAATTGCATACCCATGGGCTCTCCCTTAGTTTTAGAGTTGAAGAAGTTTGCGAGATGGGGGGCTAAGATCGGAGCGAAGGCCTTATAATAGGGGGTGGAGAACCCATCAGGTCCCGGGGCAGAGGTGCCCTTCAGGCCTTTAATGACCTCCAAGATTTCTTCCGTGGATATTGGCGCCTCGAGTCTGTCTCTGTGGTCCCTCGAAAGAGTGGGGATGGGGAGGTCGTCCAGGAACTTGGTCCCGGTGAGGTCCCTCCCTGCCCGGGGATCATTGTAAAGATCCGTATAGAAAGTGTGAAATGCCTGCAATATTTTGCGAGGGTTTGCCGTGGGGGGGCCTCCTGCTATGTTGATTTTAGGGAAGGCGTACGTTCGGGGACGCGGGGTCAATTTGGAGGCTAGGAGGGGCCCCGGTTTGTCTTTCAAGCGATAAAATTTTGCTCCTTGCCATTGCAGGCTGGACTTGGCCCTAGCTGTGAGGGCCAAATTCAGTTCCAGGCGAGCCGAATCAATACGAGAAGTGGGGCATTGTCCCGGGTCGTTTTTATGTGCTATACAGAGGTCCTGGAACTTCTTTTCCAGGTCTTCAATTTCCGCCCTACGTGCCCTATTTGTCCGTGCTTTAATTTGGATTAGACTGCCTCTGATGGTCGCCTTGTGGGCAGCCCATAAGGTCTCTGCTGAGATGTCAGGGGAGCTGTTTAGGGTGAAGTATTCAGAAATGGCCATTTCAATCTCGATTTTATGCGCTGGGTTAGATAGTATCGTTTCGTTAAGGCGCCAAAAAGGGGATGTCGAGGGTGCAAGGTGGTTGGTCAAGGACAGGCTCACTAGAGCATGGTCTGACCAAACGGTGTCTGTGATCCGTGAATCACCAACCACTGGAATCAGGGCATTAGAGACCAGGAGGTGATCAATCCTGGCATAGGTTTGGTGTGCATGCGAGAAATGCGTATAATCCTTCCGGGTGGGGTTCATTTCCCTCCAAATGTCCGTGAGGCCCTTTTGGAACAATAGTTTGGCAATTTTAGAGCTAAGTCTAGTGGGACGTACATTCCATGCAGAGGGAGGTTTGGATTTGTCGGTGCTCTGGTCGAAGGCGACATTTGAGTCCCCCCCCAGAATCACCGACCCCTCTAACAAAGGGTCTAGAGTTTTGAATAGGTCAATAAAGAATTTGAGTTGGCCCACGTTGGGGGCATAGTAAGAAACCAGGGAGTACAGGTGACCGTCAACCGTGCCTTTGACCATGACAAATCTACCCCCCGGATCCCTATATTCTAACTGTGGGGAGAACCTACAGGTCTTGGAGATGAGAATTGCTACCCCCTTGGTTTTATCTTCAGCATTGGCTAAAAAAAATTGCGGGAACTGGGCATGGAGGAAGTTGGGTTTGTATCGGATCGGGAAGTGGGTTTCCTGCAAAAAGAGGACATCCAGGTGACGGGACTTTGCAAAATCCAGTACCTTTCGCCTTTTGGAGGGTGAGTTAAGACCTTGTGTGTTATGGGTGGCTACCTTCAACTGAGTAGCCCTAGGAGTGGAATTAGCCATGGAGCAGAGGAATGAGGAAAAGCTGCAGAACCCCGCCACTTACCGGAATGAAGAGACCACAGTCGCTACGGTGACCTGACCTCTGTAGGAGCTGAGAGTGTCCTGGATACAAAGAGCCGCTGGCAAAACAATGACCTCCTGTAAAGAAAAGAAAAGTTAGAGAGGAAATGGACAGACAATAAAGAGGAGGGAAATGTAGGGGTAAGTGATCCGAGCTCACAATGAGCCCGGGGGGGTGAGGGGTAGACAAGCACCCCTCACCAAAAATCTCATTCAAGTCGTCAGTACCCAGCAAGCTGGGCAGACGCCTAACCCACGGAGAAGGCATAACCAAATCCGGGGGGTAGGGGGCGGCGTAGCAACGCCGCTCTGACCTTGGCGTTACAAACAGAAGAAAAAAAAAAACTTGACAGGAGCATAAAGCCCCGTGGATACCAGCAGGGGGGCACAGAGCCCCAGAGGCCACCAACATAGCTAAAACAACACATTATGCAGAACAGAAGTCCAATGTATATATCAGGTTTAACCACATCGAACGGGACTATCAAATGTATAGTTGTAGATCAAGGCTAAAGCAGAAATCGTACTCGCCCCAAGGGGCATGAACTAGAACAAATTCAAAAAACACGGATGGGGGGGGTAAATCAGTTCCCCTAAGAGAACAAAAACAAAGGGAAGACTCATCAAAAAACAGTACTTCACAAACTGTTCCCGGTGGAGTTGTCAGGAGAAATCAAGGGGGTCTGGTATCCCTGGTCTTCTTGAGTTTAGGCTTTTCCCAGGTGTTTGCCAGTGGGCTTGCAGGTGATGGTCGTTTGGTTGATCCAGGATTGGAGTTGGAGATATCCATTGCTGCTTCCTGGGAGATGAGGCGCAAGTGCAGGAGAAGGCGTTCTCCGTCATGGAGACTGTGAAAAGAGTGTTCCTTGCCTTTATACTCAAATTTCAGGGCAAAAGGGAAGGCCCATTTATATTTAATGTTGCGCTGCGACAGGACCAGCAAGAGAGGTTTTAGAGCCCTCCTCTTTTGGATGGTGGTTGGGGAGAGATCCGCAAACACTTGTATGTTGTGACCTCGGCAAGTAAGAGGGTTCTGGTGCCTGCTGAGCTTCATAACCTCCTCCTTAACCGAGAAGAAGTGGAGTTTGACCACTATATCCCTAGGGGATCCATCTTTTCTGGGGGGTCCCAGGGTTCTGTGAGCACGGTCGATCTCAAGTTTGTGTGGGGGGATATTGGGGATGAGATGTTTAACAAAGTCCTGGACAACTGAGAAGGTATCAGTGATCGATTCAGGGAGCCCCCTGATCCTAAAATTCTCTCTCCTGGATCTGTTCTCCAGGTCATCAATCCGGGATAAAGCAGTATCCAATTGGTCCTGCAGAACCTGTATCTGGTCAGAGTTTTGTCTAGTTGAGGCTATAGTTTGATCCAGTTTATTTTCAATTGATTCCATCCTTGCGCCGATCATGTGAAAGTCCCCCCTTAGGTCTTTTGTAATCTTTGCAGCTGTCTGCGCCAGCCCTCTGTCCAGTAATAAGGACAATTGTGCAAATAGATCAACAGTCTGTGAAGCGCTGTGAGGGGAGACAGCCGCCATGACAGGCCCCATTGTCGCCTGGGGTGAGGCAGGCTCCTGGGGGGAATTCATCAGCTCAGCCATGGTCTGTTCTAGTAACGACTCTGTGGATGCTGGAGAATGTGCCAGGACTGATAGGGGGCTGGCCGGGGTCCCTAGAGCATGAGAGCTGACTACAGCAGCATACGACAGCTGAAAAGCAGGGGATTCCTCCTCTCCTGCGTGAGGTGTCTGTGTGACGCCCGCCATCTTGGAAACGAGCGCCCCGCTTACCGCGCTGAAACGTGGCTCCAGGCTTCTCCTCACGGTTCCCACCGACATGGACCGGTGCCCCGACAATCCCCCAGCCTGATGGTGTATCGCAGGCGACCTCCGGGGATCCCACTCCCCCGCTATCACTGCCGGTCAGTCAGAGCGGAGCGGAGCTCTCAGGTTAAGCTGCCATCCCTGAGCAGTCCGCGCATGCGCCTTACCTTACCTACTCTAGAGTGCCAATCTTCAAGCGTCGGGGGAAGAGTAGTTTTCCAGCGTAGCGGTACACATTGAGTGGCCGCGTTTATTAGGTGCAAAGCGAGAGATTTGTGGTATTGGGCTCTTGACAGGGAAGTGTGATGTAGGAGATATTGGGCCGGGGTGAAGTCCACGGCGAGTGTCGTGATGTTAAGCACGCGATCATGAACCTCTCTCCAAAAAGGTTGAATGCGGGGACACTCCCACCAAATATGCAGGAGTGTGCCTGTGGCTGTGCCACATCTCCAACAGTCGGGGGGGACGGCCGGAAAGATACGGTGTAGTCTATCGGGGGTCCGGTACCAACGAGTGCAGAGCTTATATCTGTTTTCTTGAGCTGACACGTTGATGGACCCTTTGTGTGTGTGTTCCCATATTCGTTCCCAATCAGCATCTGTTAGTCCCTCATTGAGATCTTTATCCCATAACGTTCGGGCAGTAGTTTGAGGTCTTGTGTGAGATATCAGCATGGCGTATAGCGAGGAGACTAAGTGCCGTTGGGGACCCTGCGAGTTGCACAGTTGTTCCAAGGGGGTGAGGGGCCTGCACCATGCAGAGGGTGTGGGGGCGCTCTGGAGAAAGTGCCTGATCTGCAGGAATTTGAAAAACGGCAGTGAAAGTTGTGGGAATGCCGTAACCATTTCAGGATGTGTGTAAAGGGCCATGTTATGGAAGAAGAGGTGGGCTCTCAAATGAGAGGGTTGGGGGTCAGTTGTAGTGTTAGTCGACCTGATGCCTGCCGGGAAGTCTGGGTTCCGACTCAGTGGGGTCATCGGGCCTGGTGAGGGGGTCGTTCCCTGGGACCGGCAAAGTGCCCTAAAGGTCTGTAGAGTAGGGCCAATCAGGGGGTGCGTCGAGCACTCCTTAGGTGTTGCGAGGGTACTAATCCAGGGGAGGTGGGAGATCGGGAAGTCAAGAAATGCATTTTCTATTGCAACCCATGCCTTGTTGTCCGCGTGGAGATGCCAATCCACCAGCCGCACAAGTAGACACGCCTTGTGATATAGAGCTACATCTGGGACTCCGAGACCTCCCATTTGTTTAGGAAGTGTGAGTGTGTTCCAGCTCAACCTAGGGGGGTGACCGGCCCAGAGGAATCCCCTGCAGATTCCCTTGAGGGAAGTAAAAAAGGGTGGTGGTACTTTAATTGGGATCGCTTGCAAAAGGTATAGGATTCGGGGAAGTAGGTTCATTTTCAGTATGGCCGCCCTGCCAAACCAGGAAAAATGACCCCGTCTCCATCTGAGTAGATCCTCTCTGACCGTGTGTAGTATGGGCAGGAAATTCGCCTTATATAAGTCAGTCAGATCGGTCGTTATTTTAATTCCCAGATATTGGATACCGCTCGTGTCCCACCGGAAGGGGAAATTGTTTTTGCACTGGGTGACCTCTGCGCCGGGAAGGGAAACATTAAGTGCGGATGATTTCCCAAAATTAATTTTGAAATTAGCGATAGTATCGAATAGGCGGAATTCCTGAAGAAGATTTGGGATCGTAACGATAGGGTTGGAGAGGAATAGCAGTATGTCGTCTGCATATGCAGCTATTTTACATTGCTTACCGGGGGTATCAATGCCTTGGATGTTGGGGTTATCCCTGAGCTTGCGGAGAAACGGCTCCATAGTGATAATGAAAACAATAGGGGTCAGCGGGCACCCCTGGCGGGTTCCGTTGGTAATAGAAAAGGCGTTCGATAGGCGGCCATTGACCCTGATCCTAGCTGTAGGGACTGTGTATAAAGCCAGAATCATCTGGATGAAACGGGGTGGGAGTCCCAAAGCGCTAAGGGCAGCAGACATATAGTCCCATGCCACTCTATCAAACGCCTTCTCAGCGTCCAGTGAGAGAAAAAAAACCCTATTACGCGAAGAGGTCAGCCAGTGATGTATATTTAGGGCCTTGGTGGTGTTGTCCCTAGCTTCCCTTCCAGGGACAAAACCAACCTGGTCAGGGGAGATAATGTCAGGGAGGAGTGGTAGCAGTCGATTTGCTAGAATTTTGGCGTATAGCTTTACGTCGACATTTAGCAGCGAGATAGGGCGGTAGTTGGAGACTAACGTGACGTCTTTGCCCGGTTTGGGTATCAGGGATTTGTGGGCTTCCAGCAGATCTTTTCTATGCGGGGTGGGGGATATAGCGTCATTGTAGGTCGCTAGAAAATGGGGGATTAGAATGTCTGAGTATGTTTTGTAGTAACTGGCCGGTAGGCCATCTGGGCCCGGGCTCTTCCCGGGTTTAAGCTGCCGTAGGGCTGAAAGCGCTTCTTGTGACGAGATGGGCACATCTAGATGGGATAAGTCCCCGAGGGGAGAATGCGGGGGTCCGTAATTGTGCAAAAAATCCTGCATAAGTGTTTTCCTATCTGGGACCGACGGTGATGTCGTGGGCGTGGGGAGATTGTAGAGGTCGGAGAAATACCGAACGAACTGATCCGCAATGTCAGTAGATGATGTGAGTGACGTCCCCGAAGGGGTAGTAATCTTGTGTATAGTATGAGATGACTTCTTCTTCTGGAGGGCGGCAGCCAGTAATTTCCCGGACTTATTGCCGAATTCGTAAAAGAGTTTGTTAGTCAGGGTATATCGGCGTTTTAGTGTTTTCTGAAGTTCCTCCAGAAGCTCTTGCCTCGCTGCCAATAGTTCCGCGTGAGTTTTAGTGGCCAGCGTGCGTTTATGGACACGTTCCAACATCACGACCCGGTTGGACAGGTCTGTCACCCTGGCCTTTCTTAGTTTACTACGTTTAGCCATCAGGGAGATGAATTCACCCCTAACTACACACTTATGGGCCGTCCATACCAAGGTGGGGGAGGTTTCACCCCCAGCATTCTCGGTGAAATAGTTCGTTAAGACTTCCGACACCGATCTGGAGAGGTCTGTGTCAAGAAGGACGGAATCATCTAGCCGCCATATCATTGATTTGGCATGCTGTGATGAAATCCGCAGGGTCATGGTGATCGGGTGGTGATCTGACAGAAGCATCGGTTCGATCGTAGCTTCTACTAGGGATGTGAGGTCAGATTGTGTTAGAAAGAAGTGATCTATCCTGGTGTACTTCTGGTGCAGTGCAGAAAAGTACGTGAAGTCCTTTGTGTTCGGGTGCAGCGTGCGCCACGTGTCATGTAGGGTCAGCGTGGTCAATTGTGTTTTTATGGCATGCAGGGCCCTGTAGGTCATGCTAGACGAACCGTCGGACGTATCGAGGGTAGGTGCGAGGGGGACATTAAAGTCCCCACCCACCACTAGAGTCCCCGACTGGAACAAAGTCAATTGGTAGAGCATTGTGCGGAAGTACGTGACTTGTTGTGTATTTGGGGCATATATGTTAGCTATCGTGAGTGCCCGGCCGTTAAGCGTGCCCTTTATGAAGATGTAGCGACCTTGCGGGTCCCGCTGTATGTCCGTGACATGAAAAGGGCAATGCCTCGATATCAGCACTGATACCCCTTTCGACTTAGCGGAGTCGTTCGTGGCATGGTAGACTATTGGGAAGTTCCGGTTGTGTAACTTGGGAACTGTGTCGGATCTGAAATGCGTTTCTTGGATGAGCGCTATGTGGGGTTTCTCTGTCCAGAGATAGTGAAGGAGACGGGTAAGTTTTTCAGGTGTGTTGAGGCCCCGAGCGTTCAGAGAGTATAGTTTGAGTTTGGACAGGGGAGGAGTAGCACTCATAGTAGAGGACGGAGCCGTGTCCCTGGTCGCCATGTCGCAGGGAGGGGGGGGGGAGGGTTCTATCCTAAGGGAAACGGGACAGCCGACAGCTGCTGGATAGGGAGAGTAAGGTGCGTGGGTAATAGCACCTCGGTGGGCGGTACTACTAAGTGAATGTACTAAATACCGATTAAGTGGGAGGACAACGTCCCTCCACTTAGTGTGTGTATCCAAGGAATCGGAATGGTACAGGGCGCACCGTACGCCCGGGTCCTAAATCAGAGCCCGGGAGTCACCGTACACCACTGTTGGGGGGTTGACCCAGCCTAGAACAGAACAGAAGGCAGTAAAACGTAATACATAAAACACTATAACAGAAACCCAAAAAAGGAAAATGAAACCAGTAGGATCGCGTGGCTATGGGCCACCCCAGAACGGCCAGTGGACAGAACCTCTAGCTTTAAGAGGTAATTCCGGTAAAAGCGTAACCTATATACAGCAAACCTGAGCACCTGTGGGGAGCTGGGAAACTCCACAAGGGGGAAGAGGCCAATAGGTGAAGGCGTCAACACGTCCAATCACAGTGCGACCGGCCGTGACAACGCACCTAAGAACCCAGGAGACCCCCGGGGCCACCATCCCTTCATGCACAGTTCCCCAGCATCTGCACCACAGCCAGCCTGCCATGAGAGGGAGGGGGAGGTTCAAAACGTCCACCACCCCGTCATCTGTCCGCAGGTTAAAGTGTAAGGAGGGGGGACACAGAGTGCCCCGAACTAAACCCCATTCAAAACACTTTCACCATAACTTACAACCCCTGACAGTGCATGGTCTTCTGGAGGACATGGCCACAGGTCAATCAGGTGCGCCAGGCAGGTACAAGAGACCGGCAGTATGCCTGGCCGGGTAGGTGGGCAGTAACGTTGTTCACGGCCGACCTGGCCTATAGTCCAGAGGTGCCAGTCAGAGAGGTAGGGAGCCACTCTTAAGGGGGGGGCAGAGGGCGCGCTCCCCGTGGGTCATGGAGCATCAGACAGTTTGCCAGCAGTCCGTCCACGGTACTTGCCTGATCTTCTACGATGGGAGTCCAGCGAGCAAGGCAGGAAGTTGGTGATGACGTCTCGTGGCTGGCCGCCGGTGGAGTATCATAATCCGGGCTTGTGGGAGATGGAGAGGTGCACGTCCGTGCGTCGCGGTGGGATGCGAGGGCTGCGTGAGCACATAGAGGCAAGGGTCCTGAGGGATGAGCGCTGGGAGCGGAAAGCTGAGGCACGGCCATATAGGTCTTCGAATACGGGGTAGCAGCCGCATACTTCCATGACCAGGACCTTCCGGGTGTAACAGGGGCGGGGAGTTGTCGCTCGATGGCCATCACAACCGTTGGGAGTGGCCGCGGCGGAGTCAAACCAAAGCACAGCAGAAAAGGGCGGAGCATCAAGTCCTGTGCTGACGTAGCCGCGTTGAGCAGTCTGGGAAATGTAGTTTCTGGCAAGGTTTTTAGTGACAGGCGGCTGGGACAGTGATAGATCACCTCAGACGATCACCCGCCATCTTGGAGACCCAGAGTGGCAAAACAAAGTGAGAGTCAAAGTCATAAACACAAACAGGGGATAACAGGGGTCCAAACAGAACAAAGTAGGGTCGTTGCAGAAGTACCTGGGTGGAGGGAATTATTTGTCCCTTCTCGCTCACCTGGCCCCGGGCGGGGTTGTAGGGTCCCATCCACCTCCGGCGGGCTGAGAGCTCGGAAGATTCCTGGACGAGGAGGGGGACCTCCGCCTGCGGTGTCTGGTGGTCCGGGTTTCCATGGGCTCATCTCGCGGCTTATCCCACCTGCCTACAGAGCGGCGGTAGGGGGCATACCAGTCGGGCACCTGTATAAGCGGTATGCCTAGAACATCACAGAAGTGAGGCAGGTCCTCGGGGACCCTCAGGGCAGCATTATGACCTTGATGGGAAGCCGCCAGACAGAAAGGGAATTTCCACTTGTACCTGATACCTCGTGCCCTAAGTTCATCCAGCAGAGGCCGAAGGTCCCGTCGGTGTTGTAGTGTGATCCCAGAGAGGTCCTGGTATATTTGCAGTGGGACACCCCCATGGGAAAGTCTCTGCCCCCTGGCCTGTTGTAGAATATCCTCCTTAAGGCCAAAGTCCACCAAGCAGCAGATCACATCTCTGGGAGGGTCGGTGTCCCTGCCCCTGGGACGGAGTGCCCGATGTATCCTCTCCATCTCAATCTTGGACTGTGGGGGTCTGCCCAGCACCCCATTAAAAATTGCAGTGACCTCCTGTTTTACACGGTCCCCCTCTACGGACTCAGGGAGCCCCCTCATCCTAAGGTTATGGCGGCGCCCCCTGTTGTCCAGGTCCTCCAGGTGCCTATTCACGTCCCTCAACTGAAGGGTATGGTCATCTATTTTCCGTGTAGAACGTAGGAGGACCTGGTCATGTTCTTCCACCACCCGTTCGGTCGCTGCGACCCAATCAGATAGGGCTCTGATGTCAATTCGTAGTTCGGCAACTGCCGCCGACAGGGCCGCCGAGAGGGTGTCCTTGATGTCCGAGGCTATAGCCCTGAGATCCATAATATTGAGCTGGGGCTGATGAGAGGGGTTTATCATCCCCTGCTCGGGTGGTGTTGGAGGCGACGAGGCAGCCAGCGGTGCTAGTAGAACGATAGGAGATGTTGTCGCCGGTGGCAGCAGAGCCGCGTCTTGTGAGGCAGAGTGACGGGAGGATGCCATGTTCCCTCGGGAGGCGCGAAACATCTCTGGTATGTTGTGCCCTTGAGATCCGGTGTTCTCCCGTGGAGAACGGGAGCGAGAAGCCGAGGATTGCCTCGACGCTGTGCCCATGGTCCAAGATAGACGGTAGTGGGGAAGAAACCTCGGCGTAAGAAGCTGAAACCGTCCTGGGGTAGCCGGAGCTCCGAGTTTAAGCGTCCATCTTCCTGCACAGCTAGGCCACGCCCCTATAAGTCCTATTTTTGAAGATGGATATCTCAGTAACGGCAGCAGCTGCTGCCACAACTGAGATATCCATCTCTTCAGGCACCAGTCCATTAAACAATAATGGTGGTCTGCACGGCGGATTCGCCACAAGATCACTGTTATCGGAGGCGATCAAGTCCTGTCTCCTGCCTGGCTGGGATACGAGTGAGGGCCAGATGGCCCCCACCTGTCTCCATAGCATAGCAGGGCGGAAGCAACGTCAAACCGTCACTTCCGCCCATGCTTCTTAAAGGCACATTTTCCTGTTGTCATTTTTTCAAATGACAATTTCATTTTATATTTTTAATTGCATTTTAGTCTAAATATGAGATCTGAGGTCTTTATGACAAATTAATTAAAAGCAGGACAGCCAAAAGCACGGGCTATGTTTAGTACTACTATGCAAACTTATTGGCCAAGCTCAGAGCTTGGCTCACACATTCTACACACTACAGTTGGAAGAAATTTGAATATATACAAGTGAGAGGGAAAGACCTCTATAACAGGTTACTAATACTATGCGATGTAAGAACAAGGGGTACGGACACATCATTTTCACATACGATTATAGCCATGAGGTCTGCCTTCACACACTTTCTGCAAAAAGGTACCTCCCCAGCATGATTGCCAATTCCTCTCATTGTGTTTCAGCTAATTTTCCCCAACATAGCCTTATCCTCGTGGTTGTCAAAGGGCTTCACTTCCGTGGCATATTTATACTCTGATGGGCTGCTCAAGCCCTTCTCCACACACGCAATTTGACCTCCCAACCTCAGATTACTACTAATACTCTCAAATTACACACTCTCCAATTACACACTGTTTGCTGCATAACCCGCACCTCTTTAAAACAATGCATACACCAGCCTGGGATTTCTTAACTACAACCAATACATCAGTGAAAGACATATTGTTATTCTATAATTGATTGCAAAACAAAGCCTATTTTTTAAGTCAAAGCCCTTCCGGAAATGAGAAGCAGGCCTGGCTTCCTCTTTTACAGACTTCCAGTGGTCGGCTGCCATGGAAGCAACATTTAAGGCCATCAGTTCTGCTAATCTTTGGGAGTTTTCCCACAAAAGTATGTTGGTGGCATATTACACCCCACCTCCAAAAAGGTACACCCCCAAAGGCAAGCAAATTTGACCCTTGCATTTATCCCCTTTGTTGGAGAAACTGGGAGGCCATTTCATACCCTCTGGTCATGTGCTAAACTATTGGTATAGAACAGCTGCTGCCTCCTGTAGGATGCCTAATTACCCATATGAGAAAGGACAATTTTCTGCCAAGGGCTTATATGCAGAAAGAAAAAGTGTAAATATTTACACGTAGGTAAAAAGAAAAAGATATAATTTATTTTATTCAAAAAGTATAAAATGTATATAATAAAGTGAGGAATAGAGGGGAAATTGATACATTTACATGAAAAGGACAATAGGAGCTCTGATGTACAGAACAATTGTATTCATATAACACAGTGCCACAATATCCATATATACTCCAACAAATTGTTTGCCATATAAGGGATACCCTATATGGCATCCCAATTTGGTGAACTATATATGGATTCCTTTACAACCCTTTTAATGCACTCCTGGTTTTTAATGCCCCTTTAAGACCCTTGCATTGTTAGTGAGATTTGACCATACCCATTATTTGATGTGGTTTGCAGGATGTGTGTGTGAGAAAAAGGTTGGTTTTGGGGGTTGTGGTTGAGTTCCTGCCCCTATTTTCTGAGAAAAAAGCTCTGGTCATAATTGCATGAATATCTGAATTGTGAGATGATTCACCAGTCAGACTTTTTATCGATCTTTTCTTGATCATTGGATTTCACATAAACTGTAGTGTTTCATTTGTAAAATGTAAACTCCAACATTTTGGTACCTGTTTTTTTTTTTTTTTTTTTATATAGAAGCCAGGTATGCAGACAGTTTTCTACCTGCAAAAGGCTTTCACTTCATATATTTACATATTGGACATCTATTGGTTTTGTCACCAAAAGTGCACTCCCATTCCCAATATCACCCCCTTCCAAGAAACTATACCCCTGCTTTAATAATGATTAGCTTTTTGTGTACCCCACTCCACACCACATCTACCCTGGGGAGGGTATTTGCTCAGGGTATTTTTAAAGTGCACTTATCTTTTAAATACAGTATATTGAAGTATTGTTTATGATAATATTATTTTCCCTTTGGAGTGGCTTGTTAGAAAAAAAGGGAAATTGCAAAGTGAAAAATATTCACAATTTTGGTAATATATGTGATCTCTTGAGGATTTGTATCATAACAATTTGTTGATTATTATATCAAAGCTTCAGAATAACCTAATTAAATGCTTTAAATCATAAATGTAAATATTACATATCCATAAAATACCAAGTTTTCCACAGTGAAGTTTTATGCATAATGTAAAACCATTCATTTGTTTTATGTTCCAAATTAAATACATAAATTTACATTTC
This sequence comes from Rana kukunoris, assembly GCA_029574335.1. Taxonomy (NCBI): domain Eukaryota; kingdom Metazoa; phylum Chordata; class Amphibia; order Anura; family Ranidae; genus Rana; species Rana kukunoris. Next base: position 646,777,027 of record CM056049.1, on the reverse strand, counting down.
ACTAATGTACCAGAAAAAATATATATTTTGGGTCACTGTATAAGATAATGCAATCAGGATAATGAAAATGATGCACAGACGGCTTGACAGGAATCACAAAGTCATACAATAATTACAGTATATCATTCATTATACTGGTTTTACAAAATTAGACATACTTTACTTAAATTGCCATCAAATCAAAAATGTGAATCACCTTTTATATAGGCATCTTAGAACACTCATAAATACACACAAGAAAAAAATAAATCATTTCATGCCCAGAAGAAAAAGATGACTTCCTTTGGAAAAGTTTGCCAAAGGAAATGGGGCTGACTTACAAATGAACTAGAGACTATTCACTTGGCAAACTGAATGAGCTTAGTAAATAACACATTTTATCATCTGATCACATGAACAAAAAACATCCTGCTTTTTTTTCTGTTTTTAAAAGTTTTTAAAAGTAGTTGGATCTGTATGTGTGTTATAATTAATCGAAATTAGTTGATTAATCGATTTAAAAAGATCGAACACGAAAATGTTAATCAGTAACAGCCCTAATATACTGTATATATGAAAAGACAATGGGCCAGATTCAGAAAGGTTTACACCGGCGTATATCGAGATACACCGACGTAAGTACAAATGTGCGCCGTTGCACATGGCTTCAGTCGTCCGACGTAACTTGCCTACGCCGGCGTATCGTTATGCTGGACGCATTCGACGTTCCCATTAAAAATGTGCAAATGAGCAAGATACGCAGATTCACGAACGTAGATGCGCCCGGCGCATTAATATACGTGATTTGCATAAGGCTTACGTCCGGTGTAAAATTACCCCTGCTATAATGAGGCACAGCTAATGCAAAGGTATGGACGTCGAAACAGCCGTCGAATTTTACGTCGTTAACGTAAGTCGTACGTGAATGGGGCTGTGCGTAAGTTACATTCGACGTGTATCTTAGGCCGCGTACACACGATCAAATCTATCTGCTGAAAACGGTCTGACAGACCGTCTCAGCAGACAGATTCGATCGTGTGTACGGGCGAGCCGACGGATTTGGCCAGCAGACCGATTTTAAAGCCTGCTTTAAAATCTGTCTGCTGGGAACCCGTCGGACCGATATGTCTGCTGGTTAGTATGCTAACCAGCAGACATATCTGCCCGCACATGCAGCGAATGGATTCGACGCATGCGCATAAGTGTTTTACTTCCTGGTGCGGTGACGTGGCGGCGTCAATGTCACCGCCACAACACCACGCTGTCTGCCGGCGGGGATTTTGGTTTGATCGTGTGTACAGCCAGCAGACAAATGTGATCAAATCGGTCTGTCAGACCGATTTGAGCAGATTCATTTGCTCGTGTGTATGGGGCCTTAGACATTCTGTTTGACGTTATTCTGAACATGCACACTAGGATAGTCCACGGACAGCGCATGCGCCATTCGTTCGGCCCATCATTTGCATTGGGTCACGGTTCATTACAATACAACACGCCCACTGCCTTGCTACTTTAAATTAGGTGGGCTTACGCCGGCCCATTTACGCTATGCTGCCGCAACTTAGGGCCAGATTCATGAAGAGTTAGGCTGGAGTATCCAGTGATCCGCCAGCCTAACTGTCACTTTAAGCCAGCGTTTTTGTTTTCTATAACCAGAAAACAAGAAACGCCGGGTTGGAGTTCCGATGCGATCGGCGTAATTGAATTTCGCCATCGCATCGTTACTTCAACTTAAAAATGGCGCCGGGGGCGTTCCCGCTGATTAACGCTGAAAAAATATGTTAATCAGCGGGAGTCGGAAATTCACGATCGTTTTCGGGCGCGACGCAGTGACTTTACGACGTTTCCGGAAGCGATACGCGACGTAAAGATAAAGCAGCCCCCTAGTGGAGTATCCTATGTTAAGTATAGCCGTCGTCATCGCGTCGGAAAAAAAAAAAAAACGCGTCGTTTGCGTAAAACATTCATGAATGGGGACATGACGTCATTGACGTTCACTGACAGAACTTGGAGCATGCGCACTGGGATGCATTGACACTCGACGCATGCGCAGTACGTTCGCCGCGGGATCGCGCATAGTTTGAATACTACACGCCCCGTACCCGCCCAATTTGAATTCCGCTGGCTCATTTGCGATGCGCTGCCGCAACTTTAGGAGCAAGTGCTTCATGAATAACAGCACTCGCTCCTAAAATTTCGGCAGAGTAACGTAAATGAGAAGCGTTACTCCAGAGCAAAGATGCTCTCATCTACCTGAATCTGGCCCTTAGGGAGCAAGTGCTTTGTGAATACAGCACTTGCCTCTTTAAGTTGTGGCAGCATAGCGTAAAAAAGATACGCTACGCCTGCACAAAGATACACCGCTGTACCTGAATCTAGCCCAATATATTTACTATAATATTCCTACCCAGTAGAACAGAGACAGACCTGATCATGGAGAGACAGGGGTAAGGGGAAGGGAAGAAGGAGGGAGGGAGAAACAAACCAGAAATTGGCATGTGATCTGTTATAACAATTAGTGTTGAGCAGAATATGCCATATTCGAATTCGCGATATATCTCGAATATATAGTCGAATATTCGACATATATTCGCTAAATACGAATATTCGTGATATTTTTTGGAAATGAAATGATTGCGAATTTTCGCTATCGCGAATGCGAATGCGAATTGCGAATTGCGAATTGCGAATATTCGAGAAATGCGGAATGGAGCACTCTGATTGGCACAGAATATTCGTGATATATTACAATACAAAATAATTGCGAAATTTCGAGAAATGCGGAATGGAGCACTCTGATTGGCTCAGAATATTCGTGATATATTACAATACACAATAATTGCGAATATTCGGCAAATGCGGAAGGAGCACTCTGATTGGCTCAGAATATTCGTGATATATTACAATACACAATAATTGCGAATATTCGAGAAATGCGGAAGGAGCACTCTGATTGGCTCAGAATATTCGTGATATATTACAATATAAAATAATTGCGAATGTTCGAGAAATGCGGAATGGAGCACTCTGATTGGCTCAGAATATTCGTGATATATTACAATACAAAATAATTTCGAAATTTCGAGAAATGCGGAATGGAGTACTCTGATTGGCTCAGAATATTCGTGATATATTACAATATAAAATAATCGCGCGATATCGCTATTTGCCGAATAATCGCATTGCGATTTTTCGGCAATATAAAATGAGCGCTGCAGCTACTCGGCCCAAGGTCTCTAATCATACCAGCAATGCTTTTAGACGTCGATGGGGATCTCTAGGATGTGATCTGTTCTAAAAAAAAATTGAAAACATTCGAATATTCGAAATAGCGAATATTCGCCGCGATATTCGCGTTATTCGCGAATACTCGAATATGCAATATTCGTAGCGAATATTCGCAATGCGAATATTCGTGAGCAACACTAATAACAATAAGTATGTGTCTAACTCCTCATATTTTTAGCAGGTGGTAAAAGTAAGGAGTTTTGTAAAAACTTTTAATGATAGAAGAGAACTCTGGTTTGGAAATAATTTGTTCCTGTAGGGCTCTTTTGGCTAATGTGGTAGCTTCCAGAGTAAAATGGGGCAGAGGGTTCTGAGTAGGTGTTGGTATCTGACAACAGTCTCAGGATTCCTTTATCTAATCTGTTTTATTTTAAATTACAATGCCTCCACCCTTGTCTGCAGCTTTGATGATGATATTTTTGTTGTTGGCTAGAGTGTCTAGTACTGTTAATTCAGCCTTGGATAGGTTTGATATGTTTTTGGAGTTTAGGTTGTTTTGGCACATCTTGATGAGGTCTGCATACACCACCTGATAGAAGGTGTGTATGTAGGGATCTTTTTTGTGTACTGGGTTGTGTAGTAATATGACTGAACAGAAGTGACTCCATTTTGTGCAGCCATAAAGTCATATAGATTCATATATCTTAACTTGTATATTCGATTCGATTTAAGTCAACTAGTTCTGTTTTTCAGCTTTGTAACAGGTTTTCTATAAGGCACACATATAAGACAATATAGCTTCCATAAGCAGTTTTATTCTGTACCGTCTAAATAAAGAACTGTGGCTCAATATGTCTGGGCCACCTTTCCTGTGTAATGAGACTTGAAACAGGGAAACAGGACTCATAACTATGAGTTATGAAAGCAAAAGGCATGACTTCTCTAAGGCCGCGTACACACGTACACACGTTTAAACTTATCCGATGAAAATAGTTTTCATCGGATATGTCTGCTGGGCTGTTTTGGTCTCATCAAACCAAAATCCCCGCAGACAGACAGTGCGGTGACGTGGTGGTGATGTTGATGCCGCCACGTCACCAAACCGGGAAGTAAAATACTTCCACGCATGCGTCGAATCCATTCGACACATGCAGGGGATTTTTGTCCGCTGGTTAGGCGTACTAACCAGCGGACATGTCAGACGGACGGGTTTCCAGCAGACAAGTTTTAAAGCACGCTTTAAAACTTGACTGCTAGAAAAACCTGTCTGCTAGCCCGTACACACGGTCGGATCTGTGCGCTGAAACTGGTCTGCGGACCAGTTTCAGCAAATATGTTTGATCGTTTGTACGTGGCCTAAGTGACCTATGTCGGCCATCTTTAAGGCCTCGTACACACGATCGGACATATCCGATGAAAACGGTCCGCGGACCATTTCCATCGGATATGTCCAATCGGGAGTTTGATCCGATGGCGTGTACACACCATCGGATCAAATTCCCCGCCGCCGGACAGCGTGGTGACGCGGCGGTGACGTTGACGCCGCCACGTCACCACCACGTCACCGCACCAGGAAGTTAAACACTTCCGCGCATGCGCCGAATCCATTCGGCGGCGGCGGTGGGGGACGACATGTCTGCTGGTAAGTGTACTAACCAGCAGACATGTCGGGCGGACAGATTCCACCGGATGGATTTCAAAGCATGCTTTGAAATCTGTCGGGTGGGGAAATCTGTCCGCTAGCCCATACACACGAGCGGAGATGTCTGCTGAAACGGTCCATCGGACCGTTTTCAGCGGACATATCCCCTTGTGTGTACGAGGCCTAAGAGGTCAATCAGTTTACCTTTAATGATATGTAATGATATGAAATGTACACCCCTATACTAACCACTCCCATCTTCCATATTATGATTGGTTGATGATAACCCTATAAAAATTGTACTCCCACCCAGAATAAAATCAGGATGCTTTGGACATAGACTCTGCATCATCTCTTTTTGTGTTCACCAAGAAGCTATCTCCTCAGTACTAAGAGGGTCTTGTGAGTGTGGTAATTGCTGTGATTATACCTAACTATTCTTGTCAGGTATACGAAAGTGACGTTTTATTCAGGTTGAATATTCATTTTTGTTTGAAGTGGGTATGTTGAACTGGGGGGAAGGTAGGTAAATGAGTGAGTCAATCAAATTCTGAGAAATGGCTGTCATCATAAATTTCAGCCAGGTCATTGTTAATAGAAAAAAACACTGAGATCTAGCAGTGAGGTATCCTGGTGTGGTGGTTCTTTGCCATCTTCTAGGAGGGGTGGGTTTTTGGAAGATTGTATGTTGTAAAACCTCTTCACTGGGAGATCCCTGATGAATTTGTTTATATCCTTTAATAATGTGAATGGGTTGGGATGGTTGGTGAGTGCTGAGGAGGGATGAGTCTTGTGGCGAAAAGGTGTGTGAGGAGAGGTTGAAGATTTTGATAGTCTCTGCATTTATTTATTTTTGGTGTGTCTCCCTCTGCCCCTCCTCCTTCCTCTCCTGTATGTTTTCTTTTCAAAATGCTGGATGGGGGGCATAGGTCTAAAAAATCATCTGGAAATATTTCCATGTGTATAAGATATATATTTTTTGCCAATCCGTTAATTATGAAAACAAGGGGGGTTGTTGTCTGCGCTGTAAAAGGGTGAGATCCAAGGGTGATGTGGGAATAAATCCCTACACTAGTGAGCGTAAGTGAAAGCAAAAGGGGATGGGGGCAAGTTCAGAACAGAGTGGTAACATACATGGATGATGTGTCCGTTCATATAACGTCTAAGTTACAGTGTAACACAAAATGTGGAATACCAAAAATGGCAAATGACAAAGAAAAAGGCACAGATCCCAAAAACAAAAAAAAAAAAGCAAAATATACACAATATGCTAATATGTGTAAAATGTGAAATCAAGAAAGGCTTCCCACTAGGGGCGCCCTAAGGTATATATCACAGTGAGCAATACAAATATTATACAAATGTACATAGATAAATATAAAATGTTTCCCAAATGTCCCAGAAAAAAAAGTTCCAAAGATGGAGAAATGGTGCAGAGAAAGGACGTTTCACAGTGGACACCTCTGGTGGTCCCTAGCTCCTCACCTCACGGCTATGGCACGGATAGCCAAATTAAACCACCTCCAGCAAAGGGGAAGGGAAAGCACTTCAATGGGCAGAGATGACAGCAGCACTCTTCAGCAATAAGGCATGGAGAAAATACAAAGTAGGTTTGGATGGTGTTAGGGAAATTTCTATGCACGCATCATCAATCACTCATACATCCACTCACATGGAGGTGATGGATGGTGGGCCTATCTCCCACAAACTCCGCGTTCGTCCCGGGTACTGGATGCACACCTGGCTATTCCTCTTCTGTATCTGGGCTGGGTGGACACTTAGAGCAGGTGGAGAGGACCCTCATACAGCATGTATATCAAAAAAGAGAAAAACCATAGTACAGCCCTGCAAAAGTTGAACAGGTTTATTAAAAAGACATGGATGCACTCACATTTAGAAGATAAAACTGGGCACAGAATACCAGACAGACGGCAGGGGGGTCTTGCTGCGTCAGGCGTGTGGATTCTGAAGCTCCTTGGTCCCTACGCGTCTCGTCACGTCACGTGACGAGATTTGGACCCATTTGTAATTTTGTAAGATGCAAGTTTTCCTATTTGGACCCGTTTGTATTTTCGAATGATTCGCAATTCTGTCTAATTTATTTTCGTTGATTCGAAATTTGTAAATTTGTTAGATAATTTTTGTTTAATGAATTCGTAATTTTCGTAAATCATTCGCAATCTCGTATTTTAGTTTCATTTTCAACACGCAGCTAATCCATATTAAAATAGACATTCTCTTAAGCCCTGTACACACGGTCTGACCTTTTGCCAACAAACTTCAAAATGAGCATGTTTTCCAGAAAATCCGACAGTGTGTACACTCCATCGGACAAACTTTTTTGGTTTTCATCGGACAAAAGTTCGCTCTACAAATTGACAAACACTACAGCAACAAAAGTCAGATGGTGCAAAGTCTGACCGCGTGTATGCTCTGGGTGTGTCCGACCAACTCCCTTTAGACAAAAATCCACGGAAAAGTTAGTTTGAAGTCCGATCATATGTACGGGGCTTTACACTGTCCAATGTGACTCAGCACAAACGAGATAAGCTGATTGGCTACGATATTAAGTAAGATATATCACTCACTAACTGCACTGCCCAGTGCCCATTCGAAAGAATGATTCAAGTACACAAGTTTACGAACAGACAAAGAAACAGATTTACAAAACACACAAATGAAAATACAAACATACGAATGAAAATACGAATATACAAAATTACGAACAGACAAATGATTTAAAATACGGAATGCAAATTGTTTGTTATAGGCCCTGTACACACGATCAGACCGGTCCAATGAGAATGGTCCGGTGGACCCGTTTTCATCGGGCCACCGCTGAAGTGGTCTGATGGTCTGATGTGCGTTCACACCATCAGTCCAAAATCCGATCGTTTTAGAACGCGGTGACGTACAACACAAACTTACGTCTTGCTTCAATGCTTCCAAGCATGCGTCGACTTGATTCTGAGCATGTGTGGGTTTTTGGTCCGATGCTTTTGTGTACTAACCATCGTTTTGGTCCGACGGTCAGGCGTCCATCGGACGACAGATTTTAAAGCAAGTTTTAAAACTTTGGTCCGATGGACAACGGTCCGATGGGCCGTACACACGATCAATTTGGTCCGATGAAACTGGCCTTAAGGCCAGTTTCATCGGACCGGTCTGATTGTGTGTATGCGGCCATAGATGTCATTTTCGTTCTTTTGCTGTTTCAGTGTTTTGTATTTTAGTAAGTTTGTCCAATCGTATGTTCGTATTTTCGCTTGTTCGTTATTTTGCTTATTCGTAATTCCGTAATTTTTGTATTTTAGTACCTTCAGCTCTTCGGATGTTCGAATTGATCCGAATGTAAGAATACTAACAAATGTATACGAAAATCCATTTGTTGCGAACAGAATCTCACATGTCTAATCATTTTTACTCTTTATTCCCCACCCAATTCTTCACCCACAATCCCCCTCTCCCCCAGGGTCCCCCACTCCAATCCCTGTGCACCTCATTCCGCAAACTAGAGGAATGCATATTTAACAATGGTGGGACTGCTACTTTCTTGAAATATACCTCCTCCACAACATGACACCCAGAGGGCTCCGAATCCGGAAACAATGTTCATTCTTTGATTTAACAAAAGAGTTGGAATACATATCAGATTTCTGTACTGGTGGGGGGAAATGGTCGAGCACAGATTGTGATGGCCACAGAGTGAAGGAGCTCAGAAGCGACTATCACGGCGACACAGAATGTGATAAACACACCGGAACTACAGCAATCCATTCCTGACACTGGAGCATGACAAAGAGGCTGAATGCCCAATCGGGGCCACAAATTTGTATCCGTCCGCCTCCTCAGCTCACTGCCATCCTACTCGCACGGACACAGCACAGCTAATACTGTAGCCTGGCAGCATGGGACATATCACCTCACAACAAATACAGGGTGAATCAACTTCTCCAGACAGCCCTACAACACACAGCCCACTAAAAGTAAAACAAGTAAGCAGGGGAAGAGGAGGCTATCTCACCTCATGCTTCCTACCCAGACTCCTACCCAGACTCCTCCCTCAATGCCATTATTAGAGAATTTCCCAGCATCCTCCCAGCCTGCCTTCCTGAGTGAGCTAAAAGACATGGTGTTATCCCTGCATAATTCTTTCCATGCTGACATGTCCAAAATACTTGCAAGGGTCACAACAACCATCCAAGACCTCTCCATCAGGGTGTCCCAAGCAAAGGAAAAAATGTGAGATGTGTGCCATGCATATAATGAACTAATTGATTCCTATAATGATCACGACACGGAAATCCACAGAATTATTGCCAAACTCGCTGATCTCGAGGACAGATCGTGGTGGAATAATATACAATTTAGAGGAATCCCAGAAAATGTCACTGACTCCTTGCTGAACAACTTCTTACACCAACTTATGCCTGGATCTTATAATTGATAGAGTTCACCATATCCCCAAACCACCTTTTTTGGCAGACACAATCCCAAGAGATGTCCTGGCCAGGATTCACTTCTTTCATATTAAAGAAAAAGTGAGGAAAGCATCAAGAGCTAACCCCACACTATCCAAAATATTTGCTGGAATTACCCTATAAACAGATTTGTCTGCAGTCACAATTCATACCAGGAAGCAATTCATCACGCTGACTAAGGCACTCCACAATCACAGCATACCATATTGATGGGATTGACCTACCAAGCTGCTGATTACAAAACACCACAAGACCTATATAGTACAATCACTGGAGAAAGGCATCAAGTTGCTAAAGGATTGGGGGATCCTACCACCTGACGCTACGATCCCAGACAAACCCCTGCCACCCAAAGTGGCAATGAACTGGTCCTGAATACTTCCCTGATTTTTCTAACTCACTCCTGGATGAAAATAAAGAAACACATTATCCTTGCCTCCTTATCAGGCATACTGACATTAAGTCAATGTTTCCTGTCTATTTTGTTAAGTTATCCTTGCTATCCGGGTTATTCAGTACGCTGAACACAACAATATGCCTTTTATGCTCATATCCTTAAACAAGGAAATTGTGTTTGATAGGGTACATAGTAAGTATCTGGAGGCTGTCTTGGTAAAATCACAGGAAACTTTCTTAAAGCTATCCTAGGCCTTTACTCTCTATTGCCAAAGCCTGGACATCTGGTCTCATCTTTGACCCTTTCCTGGTTACTGTGTGGGTACAATGCAAGAGAGACAATCTCTTAAGTTAAATTTTTTTTTTTTTTAATACAGTATAAGAATAATACGTTAACAAACATATTCCAGTTCCATAGGAGATGTGAATATAGACAGCATACTCAATTGATTACATCAAAGTCCCATATACTTCACACTTTAGTATGTACAAACTGGTAAACTCATAATCATAATACAAATCTTAAATGAAGATCAAGGTTCCATGGTGAGATTTCTGTTCAAAGAAGTATAGAGGAGACAAACAGGCTTGGTGTTGCGAAGGGCGATGATGTAATGTATTGGCTCTAATACATTACATCATCGCCCTTCGTAACACCAAGCCTGTTCTTCTCCTCTATACTTCTTTGAACAGAAATCTCACCATGGAACCTTGATCTTCATTTAAGATTTGTATTATGATTATGAGTTTACCAGTTTGTACATACTAAAGTGTGAAGTATATGGGACTTTGATGTAATCAATTGAGTATGCTGTCTATATTCACAGCTCCTATGGAACTGGAATATGTTTGTTAACGTATTATTCTTATACTGTATTAAAAAAAAACTTTTTTAACTTAAGAGATTGTCTCTCTTGCATTGTACCCACATCATACTACCGTGCCTCTAAAGTCCATAACATAACCTCCAAATTTTGTGTTTATTGAAATTTCAGGACGTGGCACGTGCTCTATTTATGTATCCACATGCTCACTACATGTGAGGATAATTTCTTCTTGTTTTCTTTCCTGGTTACTAATGACAAGCACCAGGGCTGTCCTCTCTTTCCACTTATTTTTGTTCTTTTGAACACTTAGCCCACGCCACACAGTCTAATCACCTTATCTTGGGTATTCAACATCTAATCGTTGCCTATCTAATACCATTTTTGAATCTGTATTTCTATTTAGCTATTTTCTTTCTCTGTGGAGGGGATGTACTTATAAGTATGAAACAATTAATAAATTATGTCACCATGACATGGCTCTCATGGACATAAAAAATATATATATATATATATATATATATATATATATATATATATATATACACTATGCCTCATCCCTACATATTACAGAGCAAAAAAGAGACCACAGAAAATGGGTCTTTTTAGTCAGTGCCGAGGTGATAGAGTCCACAAGGTTTAGGAGTGTGTCTATGGGAATGTTTAATCATTCTTCCAAAAGGACATTTGTGAGATCAGGCACTGATGTGGATGAGAAGATGTGCAGTGACGTGCAGTCTGCATAATTCATTCCAAAAGTGTTCTATTTGGTCAAGTTCCTCCACCCCAAATTTGCTCATGCATGTCTCAATGGACTTTGCTTTGTGCACTGATGCACAGTCATGTTGGAACAGGAACAGGCCATTCCTAAACTGTTCCCACAAAGTTGGGAGCATGAAATTGCCTAAAATGTCTTGGTATGCTGACACCTTAAGCGTTCCCTTCACTGGAACTAAGGGGCCAATCCCAACCCCTGAAAAACAATCCCACACCATAATCCCTCCTCCTCCAAATGATTTGAACCAGTGCACAAAGCAATGTCCATAAAGACATGGATGAGCAAGTTTGGGGTGGAGGAACTTGACTGGCCTGAAAAGAGTCCTGACCAGAACCCTACAGAACACCTGTGGGATGAATTAGAGCAGAGACTGCGAACCAGGCCTTCTCGTCCACATCAGTTCCTGACCTCGCAAATCTGTTTCTGGAAAAATGGTCAAACATTCACATAGAAACACTTCTAAACCTTGTGGTCAGCCTTCCCAGAAGAATTGAAGCTGTTATAGCTGCAGAGGGTGGCCCAACTCAATATTAAACCCCGCATACCAAGATTGGGATAAAGGCAGGCATCCCAATACTTTTTGTAATATAGTGTATGTGGTGCAAACCTTTTAAATTGAGAAAGCAATGTTATTATATCTTATTTTTTTTAATAGAAGTTGCCTTCAAAGTCTTATATAAAGAGCAATTGTGTTTTTTCATATATAGATAATAAGGATAGTGGCAACCACAGCACATAATAATTGTAAGAGAATCTTCCACAGATGATACAATACCCCTTCCAAAAATAACGCTTATTTACCCTAACCTTTCTCCTAAATGCTGGAGGAGCTGCGGCCAAAATGGAACTCCATCTCATATCTGGTGGGACTGACGCTATTACATATGTTTTGGAGGACCGTTTCTGCCTTCATAATCTAGATTTCTGGTCTTAATGTTAAAAGGACTCCACTACACTCCACCCCATAGATATTAATATCTATTACCCACAACTGGAAAAACCTCAACCCTGTCATGCTTACAATTCTTAATGATCATTGTCTTATGGAATTTAAATTTCCGAACAAATCTGTCAATTACCTAATTCTATAAACACTGGAGTCCTTGGCTAAAGTACTCTAGATGCAATCCACTGACATAACTCCATATTAATTGAAATATGGAAATAGATCCCACTATGCTCATCTCTACAAGAAATATTTGCCACCTTACCTGCAAATATGCTCTATTTACTTCCTGTTTCAGTTTTTCTTCTCCTTTCTTGTTCTCCCTCTACTCTACATGATCCTGCCAATTGACTTTCCCCATGTCTCACATTATTTTGATGTGCCATATTATACAGTTTTTTTACTGATTTGGTATACAACTGCTTCCATTGCTACAAGCATATCTTCATTATCTAAAAAATATCTACCACTATATTAAAATGTAAAACAAGTTAATACTCCCCTTTTGACAGGGTCATGATATTACAGGCGTAACCCCCCACCTCCGGGTTCCTCTCGGTGGGGGGTCTGAACGCAATGTTATGTATTATACCTTACTTCGGAGGAGCGGATGTTTAGGATCTTGAGATAGTGGAAATGTATGTATTCATTTTTTCCTTTTGGATAGGGTTTGGAGGGCTGGGAAGGGGTGGTTGTTGGGGTTAAGGGGGACCCCCCTGCTTTTGGTATAGGACCACAAGTGGTGCGACACCCCTCTCCACACCTCATTACGAGCTAGAGGGATTCTTAGGTAAAGCACAGTCTTCTATGGTCTGGGGGATCTGGACAGTGGGACGGGTAGATAAATTCGGATACAGGTCTAATTCCCCACCTCAAGAGAGGCTGGACCCCTTGTTCCTTCCGGGACAGTACTGGGTCTCCTGGTTTTGGGGGTACTCTTTACTTTCCATAGGTAGCCCAGCAGGGTTTGGACTACCTCCGGTTTGGTTTTTGTGACCCCTTGTTAGGGGGTGTTGTGTTTTTATTTTTTTTCTCTTTTTCTCTCAGGTGTGGGTAAACACTCGGTCTTCCGGTGCTTAACATATTGACCATTGGATACGGATAGGGCTGTGTTCCCTACTACTGACGAGTGCTGCCCGTCCTCTCCTCCTGATCTTCTGCTTTCTTTTTTTTATCTTCTTTTTTTCCACTCCCTGCCTCCTGCCCTCTCCGTCTACTATAATATTTAATAGGTCTAGACTTTCCTCTTAAGCGCTCATGGCCTCCATATTACAGTCCGCAGCTCCTCTATCGCATAAAGTTCTATCGGTCAACGCCAAGGGCCTTAATCTCCCTGAGAAACGCTCCAGTTTTCTAGCAGTAGCACATAGACAAAAGGCGCATGTTGTCTTTTTTCAAGAAACTTACTTCAAATCCAACAGCATTCAGCGTCTAACCAACACATGGTACCCTGAGGTTTTCCATGCGACTTGTGCTGATTCCAAGACAAAGGGGGTAGCGATCTTGCTCGCAAAATCGTTGGCATTCCACCTCACAGACCAGATGGTACCCCCCCAGGAGGTAGATTCCTCTTCCTTAAGGGGTTCTGGAAAGACAGACCGGTGACGCTTGCTACAGTGTACTGCCCTAACTTCAAACAGGTCTCTTTTCTGAGGGATACGCTTACGAAACTTACTTCTTTCAAATGTGGCCTTTTAATCCTCAGAGGGGATTTTAACATGGCCCTTGACCCGACTCTCGATACGTCTACAGGTACCTCTTCCCTCCCTTTCTCGGCCTTGCGGCGCGCGAAACTAGGTCTCGACTCGTTGGCTCTGCATGATACATGGCGCACCCTGAACCCCAGAGGGAAGGATTTCACGTTCTTCTCATGTCCCCACCAACGGTACTCGAGGCTTGATTATATTTTCCTGTCCCAAAGCGATCTCTCGTACCTGCACAATGCGACAATTGAAAATTTGGTACTGTGCGACCACCACCCAGTGACCCTTACTTTTACGATTTCCGCAGAGGGAATCCTTCACGAAGGTCTGGAGACTAGACGCCTCCCTACTTATGGATCCTGCAGACGTTAGTACCCTTAAGCAAACCATTGGGGAATACTTCCTGCACAACGATACGCCAGATGTATCGCTCATGGTTCAATGGGAGGCACATAAATGTGTTGTGAGGGGACACCTACTATCCATAGCGGCAAGAAGGAAAAGGGAACATTTGGCCCTTATTCAGGAACTCACCAACAAAATTTCTAGTTTAGAAACAAAACACAAAGGTTCTCTGGCGCTGGAGGTAGCGGCGGAACTAGCATAGACTAGGACGGTTCTGCATAATGAACTTTACAAAAAAGCTCAAAAGCGCATGATGTTATCTCAGAAATTATTTTTTGAACACGGGAACAAGCCGGGAAGACTTCTGGCTAGGTTCATGCAGAAACATGTCCTCGCTTCCACTATTCATCATGTAAAAGATAAACAAGGTGGGATTCATACTAAGAAGGAAGATATTGCTCATCAATTCCAGGAATACTATAGCACACTGTATAACATTAGGACGAAGGAGGAAGGGGTGGGCTTACCGGCCAATAGGGAATTCCTGATGAAATATTTCTTACACAAATATAGCCCCCGGGCACTATCTGTGGAGGACCAGCAAGCCTTAGAGGTACCGCTGACGTCTGAGGAATGGGTGGAAGCCTTGAAAGCCACAAAACCAGGCAAGAGCCCGGGACCAGATGGCCTGACCGGACAATATTACAAATGCTTTTCCGAACTTTTAGCGCCGAGTTTCCTCAAAGCTTTTAACTCTTTAGCAGGTTCCTCTTGCAATTCTAACACCCTATTGGAAGCATATATCTCAGTAATACCTAAAGAGGGCAAGGATCCTTCAGATGTAGCAAATTACAGGCCGATTTGGCTCCTCAATGTAGATGTTAAGATTTTCTCAAAAATACTGGCGACGTGGCTAGCCTTCTATGTACCGGCCTGGGTCGGTCTTGATCAAGTAGGTTTTGTCCCTGGCAGGGAGGCCAGGAACAACACTCTCAAAGCCCTCAACTTACATCGCTGGCTTTCCTCTACGAAGAGTGAAGGGTTCTTTCTTTCATTGGATGCGGAGAAGGCCTTTGACCGAGTGGCCTGGGACTACATGCACTCGGTCCTGGAGGCACTTGGCCTAGGGACAAGATTGAGGTCAATGGTAGGGGCACTTTACTCGACTCCACGGGCTAGGGTCCGAGTGAATGGCCACTTATCAGAGGCCTTCTCCATCCACAATGGCACCAGGCAGGGATGCCCTCTCTCGCCCTTACTGTATATCCTCCCTCTAGAACCCCTTCTTTGCTGCATTTGGGCTCATCCTGATATAACAGGGCTTAAGATATCTCAAAAGGAATACAAGCTTGCGGCCTTTGCTGATGACATTTTGCTTTTCCTCTCTTCCCCCTTGATATCCTTACCTAACCTTTTACAAGTGTTCAAACAGTTCCGATATATCTCGCACCTAAAGATTAACTTTTCCAAGTCGTATGCCCTGAATATCTCTCTACCTTCTTCGCTAGTTCTCCACTGCCAGAAGATCTTCCCTTTTCGATGGAAGACTGATGATATTACTTATCTGGGCATTAGGCTACCGGGTAAACTGTCAGACCTTTATGAGAAAATTTTTTTGCCTGAGCTGAAGGCCATACAACAGGATTTGCTGCAATGGGACTCTCCCACTATTTCTTGGTTCGGAAGGGCAGCCATCTTGAAAATGACGGTTCTTCCCCGAATGCTATATAAACTGCAGACGATTCCAATTGCCCTTCCACCCTCCTTCTTTGCAACTTACAAAAGGAGATGCAGGAAGTTCCTGTGGGGGCCTAAAGCACCTAGAAACAGATCTAACGCAGATAGTAGACTGGCGAGTCCACACCCGCTGTAAAGGCTGGTTTCACTTAGAAAATCAGATGACGGGAGAAGACCTGGGGAAAGTTCCCTGGAGCTCCAAGAAGCATTGGAGGCCTAACGTCCTGTCTCATCCACTAATAGGAGCTACATTGTCGGCATTTACGAAGGCCTGTGATAAGTTTGTAGTTTCAACAAAGGACTGCGGATTAACTCCTCTTAGGGGTAATCCGGACTTAGTTCCAGGACAAGATGGGAGATACATGATGAACGAGTGGCCACACAATGAGATCCTGGCCAAACATTTCTTCTCTGAGGATAGATTCCTATCCGTGAAAGAGCTCGAGAAGATGTCTCTAACCAAGAAGTTTCCTTTGTTTGCCTATTTCCAAGTGAGGCATTTCCTGAATGACCCAAAGGTCAGAGGGTCTTTTGTGAAATCACCCACGACACTTGAATCGCTATGCTTGAGTACGTCACTTCAGAGACATGTGATTTCGACCCTGTATGCTTCCATGTTTAGAGCACCCTTTGCTTCTATGCAGGCAGAGCAGGTCTCTTGGGAAGTCCGGCTGGATAGACCGCTTCAGGCGAAGGAGTGGGAAAGGGTTAACTGGTTCATCTTCAAGGGCTCACTGAATGTGGGTATACAGGAAAATGGATACAAGATTAGGACATGGTGGTATAGGACACCGGATGTGGTACACAAACTCTGCCCTACAGTATCAGACCGATGCTGGAGGTGTGGACGAGCTCTAGGCACGTTCCTCCATGTTTGGTGGGAGTGTCCACTAATTCAACCGTATTAGCAGAAAGTACATGATGTGACAACGGCCGTCTCTACGCTACCCCTGGAGTTTTCATCAGCACAATATCTGCTTCATCTTTCAAACATCCCTAAAAAACGGTATCGCAATTCTGTAGCGATACATATGGTTAATGCTGCCAGACTATGTGTTCCTGTTCACTGGAGAGCTACGGTACCACCGACTGTAAAAGAATGGGTGGCGCGCATTAACCAGATTGCAGCGATGGAGGAGCTGAAATATACTGCTCAAGATGACATTCCAAAGTTCACTTTAGTTTGGAGTGAGTGGTTTGAATTCCGAAACACAGCAGATTACCGTGCTCTTACACAGAATCCAATTTGATCAAGATTCAGCGAAAATACCTGACTGACGTCTGCTTTTCTTTAATACCATTGACCTGTGTATCTTTCAATGGACCGTAGACGGCGAGGGTGGTGGGCCTCCCCACTTAACCCCCATTAGGTTATGAGTTGATACCCCTTCCCCCCCCCCCCCCTTATTTTTTTTCTCTTTCTTTCTTCCTCCTCTTCTCTCTCTTTTCCTGTGGCCTTTTTCTTTATGGCCTCTTTCTAATCAATGATGGAGGGCTTGGATGATAGGGTGGTCTCGAGCCCACTCCCTCACTCATCCTCTTCCATATGGGAGGACTCATGTGACAGATAATAGAATGGGTTAGGCTGACAAGAGATCTGGGCTAACAGGAGGATATACAAGCCTTGTACGTCGTACATATTGATGGGTCACTCGTAGATTTCTTTGACGTACATCTCTACTAGGAATTACACCTGGAATTTATATATTGCCGTTGAATGTAAGATTGTTATCTGCTTAGGGCTGTTCCTGTGTGATCTATGCCTTTGTCCCTATTGTACACATTAAGCTATAGATTCTCGTATGTACTCTTGTATCATCTGTTGATGGAACTAAGCGAAAATGGGATCAGCTAGGTCCAAATGATTTTACAAAGATCTGTCGCACCTCATCCCATATAACAATAGATTCTATAGTATGGACAATGGGGGACTATACCGGTGCTAATACACAACATACAATGGTAATTTTTTTAAATAATTTATTTTTTTCAAAAAAAGTAAAAGAAATAGTTATCACAAAATATGATACAGAAAGCACATATTTCAAAACAGTAGGGTAGGAAAGGCATAAAACCAGGCAGCTGTGGATCCTGATTACACAAGCAGAGCGTATTACAGATGATCACAACCAGAAAGTTGTTAAGCCCAATATATTTCGCCTAGATTCCGGCTTCGTCAGGGGCTAGGTTGAGAGCGATAATTTGAAAACAGCTCTATTAATAGAAAAAATTGCATATTACAAAAGGACATATAAAACATAACCATATATTCATACAGGTATATGTGTATACTATGCTAACCTTGCGTGTCAGAAAATGGACATCCAGACCTGGAGAGGGGGGGGGGGGGCCAGAGCGGACACAATGGAAGATGGGATTGTCCACAAGGAAAAGGATGGGGATAAGGGAAGAAGAGAGCGGCTAGACACTTGCAATCCAAACGGACAACCAACTCGTCTAGTGGTCCAATGCACCAAAATAGGGCCAGAGATGCATCTCCATAGGAGAGGAGAAAGAAAACTGGCTGAAAAAAAACATAAAAAAAAACTTAATAAGAATTATAACCTACTTACATACATCGCACAAAACTTTTTTTCAATTGTATATTCAAAGATAAAAAATTAGCTAGATCCACTTAAACTCACATAATTCTTTAGAAAAATGATGCAATGCCAGGAACAACCACAAGAGAGCGTCCAAACATTACCGAAAACATCCAGGAAGGTGTGATGTTAAATCAGTCAATGTGACTTTCTAAATAAAACATAACAACGGCCATTAATATGTGCTCAATTGAATTAATGGTCGTTGTTATGTTTTATTTAGAAAGTCACATTGACTAATTTAACATCACACCTTCCTGGATGTTGTCGGTAATGTTTGGACGCTCTCTTGTGGTTGTTCCTGGCATTGCATCATTTTTCTAAAGAATTATGTGAGTTTAAGTGGATCTAGCTAATTTTTTATCTTTGAATATAAAGTTTTGTGCGATGTATGTAGGTAGGTTATAATTCTTATTAAGTTTTTTTATGTTTTTTTTCAGCCAGTTTTCTTCTCTCCTATGGAGATGCATCTCTGGCCCTACTTTGGTGCATTGGACCACTAGACGAGTTGGTTGTCCGTTTGGATTGCAAGTGTCTAGCCGCTCTCTTCTTCCCTTATCCCCATCCTTTTCCTTGTGGACAATCCCATCTTCCATTGTGTCCGCTCTGGCCCCCCCCCCCTCCAGGTCTGGATGTCCATTTTCTGACACGCAAGGTTAGCATAGTATACACATATACCTGTATGAATATATGGTTATGTTTTATATGTCCTTTTGTAATATGCAATTTTTTCTATTAATAGAGCTGTTTTCAAATTATCGTTCTCAACCTAGCCCCTGACGAAGCCGGAATCTAGGCGAAATATATTGGGCTTAACAACTTTCTGGTTGTGATCATCTGTAATACGCTCTGCTTGTGTAATCAGGATCCACAGCTGCCTGGTTTTATGCCTTTCCTACCCTACTGTTTTGAAATATGTGCTTTCTGTATCATATTTTGTGATAACTATTTCTTTTACTTTTTTTGAAAAAAATAAATTATTTTAAAAAATTACCACTGTTGATGGAACTGTTTAACATGTACTGTTGTCACCATGTATATCCTAATAAAATCTTTGTGGATAAAAAAAAAAAATGTAAAACAAAAGTGACAGCAGTTCCAATCCTTTGACAATTTCACATTATAGCTTTTGGTTATACATATACTTTAAGCAGATATAAAACATAGCAGAGTTTCAGCAAAATGTTTTTTTTTGTTTTTTTTTTTATGTATAGACCTATGATAACGGGACATGTTTTAAACAGTTTAAAAAGTAACCCTACTTGCAATGACATTATGCCCGAACATGCTTCAACCATTCTTCTCTTTACTGAGCCAGTTGTCACCAATAACACTCACCAGTAACATACTTTCCTTGCAATTTTGCCAACAGGTCATTTATTTATGGTTGGATTCATCTGAGGGTGGGTTTGCGCATCAGGACATAATTCTTCCTATGGGACCTGGTAATGTTTAGTTTTTAAGTCATAAACATGATTATTTAAAAGGGTAAGTTTACTTTCTTAAAAAAAATAAAAAAAAATTCAGATCTGATTTAAAATGTGCATTTATAATTTATTTTACTAGGAGCCTGTAAGGCATCACAGCCGCAATCAGCAGATGGCAGGTGAAATGAAAGGCTCTTGCAGATTGTCAGGGTAGGTTGTCTGCTTGTACCTCGTACAAGCAAACCAACACAGACTAATTGGAAGCATCAATGAACTATCTAGAGCACTCACCAGTGCCCTAGTAGTTCATTGAGAACTACAAGTCAGAGAGGCTTTTAATTCTCACATTCACAAAACTCTGTATGAATGACATGGCTGGGTGGGCGGAGACCTTGGTGGCCACATCTTTTTAAAATCATGACAGTGAGTGAGGAGATTAGGGAGGGGCACGGGGCTGCTGCATCTGTAACATGTTACATGTTACACCCTAAAAAGGGGTGTAACGTAACATATTATGAAAGGTGAACTTATACTTTAATGCTTGCATTATGAATTAAGGAGTCCTCAATCTTAGGTGTGTTTAATCAAAGCAGTCAATCAAAATTAAATTTGCTAAAGTTATATCAATGCAAAATAATTCTGTCTTGTTACTGTGAATATTGCAATATTAAAGAAAGTGTAAAAATAATGGATCTACTGGTAAAGTCAACAAGTGATACAACTATGTTACATGGGGACTCTGTAAACTTGAAAAAACAACAACTTTGGATATGGGAATGTGGAAAGAAAGCAGCAAGGTTGCAGATTTTTCAAAGCAAAAGGGAGACACAAATGTAAGCAATAATATTTATTTTAACAATTTCTTATAACCTTATACTTTAAATACTGTTTTACATCCACATGTTAAGCTGAACATGCACTAGTAGATTTTCAAAAAAACATTCATAATAACATTCATACAAAAATTCTCAGTACATTCTGACTTGTCAAATCATGTACAAATGTTCTTCAAAATTTTGTTTGCTGTTTTGTAATGAATGGACATTTCTGGAAAAAAAAATCACAAACATCACACTTACAAATTTGTTCATCCAAGAAAAACTTTCTATCCTACTTTTTTGTAGTAGAAAATGAACATCAATTTGACCCTACTAATGATTAGAAAATCAAATAAATGTTCTAAAATAAAAAAAAAATCCAACAAAGTTCTATTAGTGTATGCCGCAGGTTGAAGGGGAAAAAAATTCCCCATTAACACTGACTGTGAATCCCTTCTGCAATGCTATTATGTTCTTCCATTGGGAAGCAGGGAGAGCCTTCCCCAATAGCAAAATACAATGATCACTGCTGGCAGCTATAGCCACTGGCAGTGATCGGGCAAAAGACAAAAAAAAACAGACAGGCTGTGTGTACTGAAGTAATTTGATAGATCAACTTCAGTACAACCAGCCTGCCCATAGGGGGGTCAAAATTCAGCTAGTTCCTGCTGAACAGGCCAAGCTTAGCATCCATCTTTAGCGCCAGCTAGCCATGCCCCCTCACAGATCTGTGCTGTTTTAACTGGCAATGGTCATGCAACCCTGTACACCAAATAAAACTATAATCTTTTTTTTCCACACAAACATAGTTTTCTTTTGGTGGTATTTAATCACCACTATGTTTTTTGATTTTTTTGCAATATAAATGAAAAAAGATAAAAAAAAACAATTAAAACACAATAATTTGTGCTCTCTGTTATAAAACAAATCCAATAAAATCGAATTTCTTCATAAATGTATGCCAAAATGTATTCCGCTACATGTCTTTGGTAAAAATAATTCCAGTAAGTGAATATTAATTGGTTTGTGTTAAAGTTCTAGCGTCTGCAAACTACGGTATATTAGGGATGGGCCAAACACCCCCCTGTTTGGTTTGCAGCAGAACTCCAGAACAGGGGAAATGTTTTAACACCAACAGTGAACACCATTGAAGTCTATGGGATCTGAAAAGGAAAAATCAATAGTGACAATTTTAAAAGCCTTTTGAAAGGCAAGAACACGGTGACGTCATCACGTACGACGAGCATGCACTTGTCACATTCAATGCCGTCACCGCCATCTTGCTTCACCCTACATATGCCGTGGAAGCTACCGTGCATGCGTCAAAGTCATTTGGAGCATTCGCGGGTTTCCACGGCGACAGGTAAGTATACAGACGCTCAGATTTCTCATCAGGAAACAGGCTGACAAGAATCTCAACGAGAAAATAGAGAGCAGGATCTCTATTTTGTCATCGAGATTCTGGGCAGATTTCCAGGCGAGAAACCTAAAAGCCTCGTACACATGCTCGGGTTACTCTGCCAGCAGTTTTCTTGCTGGTTCTTGCTAAGAAAACTGAGCCCAGAATCTCAAACGAGCCCAGAATCTCATCAGGAAAGAAAGTGACCATTTTGAAGCCTCAAGCCTTGTACACACAGGCTAGAATCTCGTCAGGAAAAAAACATTGTCTTTCCTGACGAGATTATTGGCAAGATCCTCTTGCCGGCTGAGTGTACACACACTCCATTCAAAAGTACTGCCATTCTTTTGAATGGCACGAATGCAGTGACGTCATCGACTACGATGAGCATGCGCTCATCACTTTCGATGCCATCACCGCCATCTTGTTACACCTTACGTATGCCTTGGAAGCTGCCGCTCATGCAACAAAGTCATTTCGAGCATGCACAGGTTTCCACGGCGATAGGTAATTAAACAGAAGCTCGGGTTTCTCGGCAGGAAAACACTGCCGAGATTCACAACGAGAAAATATACAGCAGGTTCTCTATTTTTCTCGTCTAGATTCTGGGTAGTTTTCTTGGCGAGAAACCTCAAAGCCTCATACACACGCACGGTTTACTCAGCAGACAGTTTTCTTGCTGGTTCTTGATGAGAAAACCGAGCGTGTGTACGAGGCTTCATATGCAAGTAATTGGCCATAAAAGGGGTATGGGGATTTGAACACAAAAAAGTGTAAAAAAGTACAAAACCACAAGTCCTTTATTAAAAAAGAAAAAATACAAATTAGTGTCCCTTGATGTAACGATCACGATGCCCGCCAAACCTGAAAAATAGAAGAAAAAACACCCCGCCACCTGGGAGACCTTCGTCGGGCAACACCAAATTTGGGTGTTCAGCGAACGGCCAAAAAGGCAAATGTTCAGCCTGAACTTATGTTCGGGCCGAACAATTCACCCATCCCTATGGTATATACTGTAGGTAAAAAAATTATTGAACATGTCACCATTTTTCTAGATACATATATTTCTAAAGGTGCTCTTGACATGAAATTTTCACCACATGTCGGTAAGAACCCATGCAATTTATTTATACAAATAAGTTTAGAAATGAAGTTATGTGTAATAAAATGGAATCCCACAGGGAAAAAATATTGGATAACCCGAAGAAAGGGAGGTGAAAAAAAAAAATCATGAGAAGCCAAGACACCAGCTGAAATTTATCAGTAATTAGAAAGCAATCCTGCTCCTTGTCAATGCAAATTAATTTCAGCTGGTTCAGTCTCAACCTATAAAAGGCTGCTCGCTACCAAGGTGTCACACAAAAAAACATGATTGATAAAAGCTAAGACCTCTCTCAAGACCTTTTCAACCTTATTATGGCAAAATATACCAATGTCATTGGTTACAGAAGAATTTCTAAACTTCTAAATGTTCCAGTGAGCACTGTTGGGGCCATATTCTGGAAGTGCAAAGAACATAATTTCACCATAAACCGGCCACAACCAGGTGCTCCTCGCAAGAGTTAAAATAATTATTAGAAGAGTTGCCAAGATCCAAAGACCATTTGTGAAGAGCTTCAGAAAGACCTGGTACAACTGTTTCAAAGAAAACAATAAGTAATGCACTCAACCTCCATGGCCTGTATGCAAACTCATCACACAAGACTCCATTACTGAAGAAAAAGCATTTTGAAACTTGTTTAAAGTTTGCTGCACAACATTTAGACAAGCCTGTGAAATACTGGGACAATATACTCTGATCAGATGAGACCAAAATTGAACTCTTGGATGCCATAATACACCATTAATACCAACCAGTGGTCTGACAATGGATAGTCCCTAATAAACGACTTTGTTACCATAACCAATGGGGTGGCAGGGGCAGCAGTAAAGATGTGGTCTATCCTAGCAAATGTCTGTTTTGGTGCAGAACAATGAGTTTAATCTCTAGAGGTCAGGTTACATTCCCTGAGGGCACAGAAGACGGGAGCCACCTCTTCCTGCTTTATCTATCATCTGATCCAGTGCTGTATTCAAATCCCCTCCCATGATAACATGCCCACTAAGTGGGGGGAGAGAGTGTCCATCATAGAGGCAAAGAAGCGTGCCTGTCTTCTGTTAGGAGCATAATAGGAAATGAGGATATTGGCGGCCCCCTTCCAGGGAACCCAATATCAGAAAGTATCTACTGCATTGGCCAAATTATTCTCTGCATTGGCCAAATAAAATTGTGGGAATTGAGTGTATACATTTAGGGTTGAACTGTGTGTGTCTTTTGATCTTTTGAAGCAGAAGCACCTCTATCTGCTGTGAGTGGGAATGTTGAAAATATTTACATCTTTTTAGGGGGGAATTTAGGACCTGGACATTGAGGGAAGTTATATATGGATCGGCTGGGTAATTTCGTTACTCATATCCATGGACCAGAAAGGGCAGCACACTCATATTTAGACAGAGACCAACCTTCAACCGCATGCAATTCCCCTTGATGTGCTGTATCCCAGTCAACACACCAGAGCTGAGCAGTATCCTGTCTTCTTCAGTGCCTGAAAGAATATAAGATGATAATAAGGAAAGGAAAGAAGTGGGAGAGTCCCAGCAAAAGTAGTGGCCTGTTGAGAACATGAAAGGAGCCTCCCATGAATCTCCCCACGCTGCTGGGATTGAGAGCGGGCCAGCCTGCTCTCAATTCACATAATGTGATAACCCTCTGATGACCTGCCAGACTTACATCTGCCTCCCAGAGAGAGAAACTCTCCAGTAAAGAGGCAGAGGGAGGAACACTACAACCGCCCAACCCAACCAGCACCTATTTAACCACTTTGCAACCGCCCTATAGAGAAAGTACGGCTACAGGGCGGTTGCTCAATTCTAAGTGGCCGTTAATTAATGGCTTCTTAGAATCGCGCTCACGCACGCCTCCTGAGGCGCGCACACGGGAGCATCCGTGACCGCCGGGTCCTCTGGACACGGCGCATCACGGATCACGGTAAATCGCCGCTGATAGCGGCGGTTTACACGTGATCGCTCCGTCCAATGACGGAGCGATCACTTGTAAACAAATCGGTGTCATGTGCTGACGCCGGTTCCTCCCTCTCCTCTCTGTACCGATCGGTACAGTGTGAGAGGAGAGGGGAGGGAGCGGATGGCAGCGCCAGTGCTGTGGGCTGGATCTGTGACAAATGTAGTCACAGATCCATCCATCCATCCCTTCCTGCTCAGCCATCCCTGCTGCAATACTCTGCAATACTCTGGGCATATACTCTGCAATACTCTGGGCATATACTCTGCAATACTCTGGGCATATACTCTGCAATACTCTGGGCATATACTCTGCAATACTCCGCAATACTCCGCAATACTCTGCAATATTCCGCAATACTCTGCAATACTCTGGGCATACTCCGCAATACTCTGGGCATACTCTGCAATACTCTGGGCATACTCCGCAATACTCTGGGCATACTCTGCAATACTCTGGGCATACTCCGCAATACTCTGGGCATACTTCGCAATACTCTGGGCATACTCTGCAATACTCTGGGCATACAGCGCCCCTGTCCCTGTGAGCTCGCATGCAGAAGCGAATGCATATGCAAGTCCCGCCCCCATTTGAAAATGGTGTTCAAACCACACATGTGAGGTATCTCTGCGAACGTTAGAGCGAGAGCAATAATTTTGGCCCTAGACCTCCTCTGTAACTCAAACATGTAACCAGTAAAAATATTTAAAGCGTCGCCTATGGGAATTTTTAAGTACCGAAGTTTGGCGCCATTCCACAAGCGTGAGCAATTTTGAAGGGTGACAAAAAGGGGTCATTTGGGGGGTATTTGTACTTTTCTGGCATGTTAGTGTCTCAAGAAACAAGAGAGGCTGTCAGTACATCAGATGTGATGAAATTGATACATGTTCAGTAATTGGTACCATAGCTTGTAGACCCCATAACTTTCACCCAGACTAAATAATGTCCAACATTTTTTTTTTTACCAAAGATATGTAGCAGTATACATTTTAGGCCAAATTTATGAAGAAAAAAAACTTTTTTGCAAAATTTTATAATAGAAATGAAGAAAAAATATTATTTTTTGCAACATTTTGTTCTTTTTTCATTTATAGCAAAAAAAAGGTGATCAAATACCACCAAAAGAAAGCTCTATTTGTGGGGAAAAAAAGGACAAAAATTTCATTTGGTTACAGTGTTGTATGACTGAGTTATTGTCATTCAAACTGTGAGAGCACCGAAAGCTAAAAATTGGTCTGGTTATTAAGGGGGTTTAAGTGCCCAGTGGTCAAGTGGTTAAGCTATACTTATAGATAATGAGCTTTAATTATGAGAAAAAATAAAACAGCTAATGGGCAATGGGGAAAATACCCCCCCAAAAAGGTTGCAAACTTTTAAAGGGAGTTAGTACATCCCACCCACTTAAATACCTTCCCCCAGGGTTCCAGGGGTGGAGGGCCACCCTTATTTGGGCGCTCCTCCTTAACCCCCAGATACCCTCATTGGGTGTCCTGTAAGCTAGTAAAGCTAGAAACATATGAGGTCATGAGGGTTCCAGGAATCCCATGAGTAAACACCCCCAAAACCAATCAAATAAACAGTGGTTTGTATCCGAGAGAACCTGCGGAAAAGACTTTCCCTGGGCTCCCGGTCACTAATCCAGCCTAGTTTGCAAATGTGTGTCCACTATCGTAAAACCTTTGTGTACAACTTGACCTTGGGTCTCTCAGGTCAGAAAACAGAACACTGAGAGAATAAAAAAGGGGGAAAATGTATAATTTTTAATAATATTTTGTCCCCAAACATATACTGTAGGGCCTCTGAAAGAGCCGTGAAGCCCTGAGAAACAATTGATCAGTCAATTGAAGTGATCCGGTTCCCAGGTCAGAATCCAAAGTAGAAATATTAAAAATAAATATTAACTGAAGGAAGTCCCCCATACCTCTCTGGGTTTCAATGGGTGAGATTTCTTGGATCCCATTCTCTGTTGTTTTTTTCACATCATTTGAATTGGACTTGATGGAGGAGGACGCTTGGTGGAGCTGGCATTCCAAACTTTTTTTAAAGAGGGCCAGATTTGATGAAGTGAACATGTGTGAGGGCCTACTTTTGTCTGACATTCTTTGAACCATTAAAATTTGGTCTAAGTGTGTTCGTCGGATTACTAATACACTTATTGCCATACATGCAGCCTGATCAATGCCCATCTGCAGCCTCAGAAGGGCAGGGGGAGGGGCGGGATGAGAGCCAACAGATTACAAACAGTAGAATCTCTTGTTTACTCTGTGGCCTCTTTAATACAAAGTCCCGCCTCCTATAATAGACAGAACAGTCATCCAATGGCATCCCAGGAGACGGGACTTCAAATACAGATGCTGCTGAGTAAACAGGAGATTCTCTTCATGTAATCTGACAGCGCTTGTCCTGCCCCCTCCCTGTCCCTTCCAAGGCAGCGCTGAAAAATACGGTATATATCTTTTTGGCCCCGGGGGGCCACAAACAATATATATATCCAAATGCCCAGGGGGCCATATTAAATCAACAGGGGGCCGCATTTGGCCCACGGGCCGGACTTTGGACATGCCTGTTCTATGGCCTCTATTCTGAAGGTCTGCTTGTATTGTTGTGGTAATTTGGGAAACTATTTGTGCTAACCTCCTGGATATCATCTGAGAAAAGGTGTTCATCATGGTGGATAAATCCACAGGGGGAGTTGGAGGTGTCTGACCCAAGATGGCTGCACACCCAGGCTTACATAATAGTCACTCATAGAGGTAAGCAGGGGATCCTCCATGGCTCTCTCTATGAGAGATTTGGTGGAGGCAAGGGACAGAGCACTGGGAAAAGGAGAATTCACTGGCTGGATGCAACTTTGGGGAGCCATTTGCATGTTTTTGTCTCTGCCTTCCTCCATGTCCTTTCCCCTGTCTGCTGAAGCATGCTAAGTGTCCTGTGCCATCATAAAATCCCTGTGGATCCGGAAGTTAAATTCTGGTTGATGGGCTAGGTCTCTCAGACCAACCCCAATGGCATCTGGGTGATTCTGGAAGTCTCAGCAAGCGGCGAGAGCCGAAAGCGCTCATGTCGGTGGCTGAATAAGCCAGGTCAGGATGGAGCTCCAAGATTACGCAGCCACACTCGGGATCTTCACGCATGCACCTCCCGACTTAGGGCTGTTTAACAAAGAGATGGAGGCTCCATGCATGTGTCAGCACAGTGGTTAACTGGTTAGTGCTTCTGCTTGCAGCACCAGGGTTGTTGGTTTGAATCCCAAACATGCTACTGGTTAGAGGTCTGTATGTTCTCACTCTGTTGTGGTGTTATAGCTTCTTTTTTACAAGGTATTATATTTCTGATAGGCTTCACATAATGTAAACAAAAGAAATTACATTATAAATAAAGCGAGTGTGGGTTTTACACCAAATCTATAACAGTTGTTGTTTTTTTGGTCATATATAGATTTACACGTATAGTGTAATCCTGAATCCATATTTAAATGTTGGATGCTGGTGATGAATATGCTTGTCAGCAATTTGTGTGAAGCAGCCCTCACAACGTGGACATTTCCTGCTTTTGTACCCTCCACATGCCCAACAACTTCCAACTTGAATTGTTTTGTTTTTGGTATCACTGATCATGGCCAGACACTTGGACATTTTATGAAGACACGTGACAAGCCTTGTGTCAAATACGCATAGGGGAGGAGCCAGGATGGAGGAATAGCCTGCAGAGATGCTGCTGTCTCGGCGAGGCGTTTTGTGGCATAAACAACACACCGATCGGATTGGGATTGTTCTTTTTTTCATGTTATGTATAGAGTGGTGCACTGGTAGCACCTCTAAGGCCGCATACACACGATCGGTCCATCCGATGAGAATGGGCCCACAGACCATTTTCATCGGGTCACCGATGAAGTGGCCTGATGGTCTGATATGCGTACACACCATCAGTTTAAAAAACAATTGTGACAGAATGCGGTGACGTAAAACACAACGACGTGCTGAAAAAAACGAAGTTCAATGCTTCCAAGCATGCGTCGACTTGATTCTGAGCATGCGTGGGTTTTGAACCGATGCTTTTGTGTACTTACCATTGGTTTGGACCGATCAGTCAGCGGACCATTGGGTCAATTTTAAAGCAAGTTTTAAAATTTTGGTCCGAAGGACAAAAGACCGATGGGCCGTACACACGGTCGGTTTGGACCAATGAAACTGAACTTTGGGCCAATTTCATCGGTTTGGACCGATTGTGTGTACGCGGCCTTAGATGTGAGTACGGTTTATAAATTATTTAAAATAAATTGAAATTGAATTTCAATATTTTTTTTATTGATTTTTAACAAATTGTCGACACAGAAAAAAAACATTAAAGACATTTAAGACATTTAGAGGAAGTGAAGAAGATGTGGAGTCCTGAAAGGAAGTGTTTAAGAGGGTTTTCCAAGCCTGAAAGGAAGCTCTTGTGTAGTAGGGAACAGTGTCTTGGTTCATGTAGAGCTGTATTGACTAGCAAAGAGGAGGTGGTATAGATTATTTCCCTGTGTTTGAATCTTTTCAAGTTCTGTTCATCTAGTGCTGATATTTGTGAAAACCTTGGGTCAGATTCACAGAGCGATTACGCCGGCGTTACAGGAGATGCGCGGCATAAGTCTAAATTTGTGCATGCTTTTCGATGCGCCGCATCCCCAAAACGAGATACACAAGAAATCTACTTTTTTTTGTCCGACGTAATTTCGATAGACAGGCGCATCCGTCCGCGCAAAACTGCGCTAGACACACCATTGATTTGCTATTCAAATATGCTAAGGAGGGAGTTACGGGGATCCACAAAAGAACGTTGTTGCATCGCAGGCTACGCGCTGTGCGCAACAGCTGCACGGCCTGTCTAAAATTAGACCATATAAAAGGTGGTATAAAATTACACAATCTGTCTACATGTCAGAGAAAGCAACACTGTTAGTGAGGAGCTGAGCAGTCACACGTGTTGCACAACAAACTTTATGCCAACATGCCAGGGACATCCTTGCTCATAGCTATACTACTGACTTTAGAGGAGCAAAGAAGGAGGAGGGCACAGAGGAGGGCACGGAGGAGGGCACGGGAGAGGATATACCGCACCCGCATAGACCTCTTTGGCATGAGTGTTTCTGAGGTGTATCGCATCTTCAGATTCACCCCTCATGCCATCCTGGAATTAACCACAACCTTGCAGGAGGACATCACCAGCCCAACACACCGCTCACATGCAGTGCAGCCACTGGTCAAGGTCATGGCAACACTCCATTTCCTTGCCAGTGGCTCTTTTCAAAGAACAAGTGGAGTGGTGGCTGGGATGTCACAATCCTCCATGAGCAGATGTGTGCACCAGGTTGTCCCTGCAATCCTCAGACGCATGGCCAACCAAATCATCAAACCCACCACTGAGGAGCTGCGGCTGAAGGCAATGACAGATTTCCACGCACCGTGGGGGCCATTGATTGCACACTGGTGGCACTCCAGCCCCCCCCCATGAGACAGAGCACATATACCGCAATCGGAAGCATTGGCATTCCATCAACGTACAGGTGATAGTCGATGCCCAAGGCCTCATATGGCACGTCCGTGCCAAACACCCCGGATCCAGCCATGACAGCTACATCTACAATCAGAGCCCCATCCGAATGGAATTCGAACAGAACGTGTATGGGGACACCTGGCTGGTTGGTGAGTGACATCGGTGGCAGGCATGACTGTCCCCCCCCATGATGCACACATCACAAGGGGCACATGCATGACTAACTTCCTCCTGTCTTTTCCCTTACAGGTGACTCTGCATATGCACTGGGACCCCATCTCATGACTCCTATCCGGAACCCCCAAACACCAGGAGAGGAAAGATACAATGAAGTCCACACCCAAACACGTGCAGTGGCCTCCTGAAGTCACGTTTCCGATGCCTGGATAAGTCTGGGGGGACCCTGTTGTATTCCCCAAACTTCATGTGCCAGATCATCGGTGCATGTTGCCTGCTGCACAACTTCGCAGTGAGAAAGGGCCTGCAGATTGACATACGTGATGACCTGACCCCTGAACCAGACAATCCCCCCCTAACCAAGGTTACCCCATCTTCTGAGAGAAGAGCAGCCAGGAGACACCTCACATTAGGCATCTTTGCACGTTAAACACACACATTAATCATGGCACAATGAGAATGCATGCATGCACACCACTGTGGTCCCTAGCACAGACACATCACATCCTCATCTAATTGGATTAGCACAAGCCCACCATGCTGGACTTGTGAGCAGCAACGCCACTCCACGGCTCCAATAATGTCACTGTACATTACATAGTTACATAGTTACATAGTTACATAGTTAGTCAGGTTAAAAAAAGACACAAGTCCATCCAGTTCAACCATAAAAAAAATAAAAATAAAACAAAATAAAACACAGTACATCCCATACACCCAACTCCATACCCACAGTTGATCCAGAGGAAGGCAAAAAACCCCAGCAGAGCGATGATCCAATTTGCTACCGGAGGGGAAAAAATTCCTTCCTGATCCCCCGAGAGGCAATCGGATTTACCCCGGATCAACTTTACCTACAAAACTTAGGGCCAGATTCAGGTAGATGGGAGCATCTTTGCTCCAGAGTAACGCTTCTCATTTACGTTACTCTGAAGACCCTTTCAGCGCAAGTACTGTTATTCACATAGCAGTTGCGCGTAAACTTGCGCCAGAGTAACGATAATGCGCTGGCGTAACCCGACGCAAGTGGAAGTGGGTGTGATCATATGTAAATGATGGGCGGAGCCCAGCGCAGAGGCTTACGTTCAGCGCATCATCCACGGAGCATGCGCAGTGAGTGCGGCTCCACTCGCCCCCTTGTGCGCATGCTCACAACTTCCGTCGGCACCACTTCCCGGGAAACGTCAGCGCAATGCCTTCCGTTGGGCGCTTAAAAGCACAGGCGGAAACGCCATTCCGGCGCAAAAGTATATCCGTTTCCCCCCACCCAAGGGAAGATACTTTTGTGCTGTGATGGCTGCTCCCGCTACCCCCAGAGAGAGGAGGAACCTGAACTTTAATTCACAGGAGGTCTCAGTGATCATATCCACGATGGAGACTTATAATCATTTTCTCCATGGGAAAAAGAGCCGTAAGACCAGCCGGGAGAGGAAGCAGGGCATCCTGGACACCATTGCTGGCCGGGTCAATATTTTGGGGTACTCCACCCGGACTGCTGGGGACATTCAGAAGAAAATTAATGACCTGCGGCGCAAGGTGAGGGGCAAGGTGTCCACCATCAGGAGGCATGAGAGGGGCACAGGTGGTGGTCCCCCATGTCCTGTCACCCTGACCGCGGAGGAGGAGGTGGTCGCACGCTGCCTGGAGAGGGAGCAGGTGGAGGGGTCCCAGGCTATGACTCCATGGACGAAGGCTCCAGGACAGGTAAGTGTTTTTTATCCCCTATTTGATTTGTTGCATTTGGGGGGGAGGGTACATGTGCCAAGTGTGTGGGACCACCAACATGTGTCTGCTTTGTGTCATCCACAGATGACGGAGCTGGGCCATCATCGGTCAGCGTCCATTCCACCCCATCCCCCCCACGCCATCGTGTGCCCGAGCCCCTGGGTGGTGAAGAGGTGGTGGAGGAGAGTGGCCACACCACACCTGCCGAGGTCGTTGAGGAGGAGCCTGCTGTGGCAGAGCAGGACTTTACTTTAGTTTTGGAGGTCTCCTCCCCTTCTCCTGGGCCATCTGTTATCCCCTCCCCCATCCTTGGAAGCCCCTCAAGGGTGACTCCTTCCCCCCGGGGACAACCATCTTCTGGCCCCAGGAAGGCGACCCAGAAGACCAGGGGGGTGTCTGATGTTGTCCAGGACCAGTTGGCGAGGGATCACGCCAGACAGACTGAACAAATGGGGGCCATAGTTGGCCACTTACAGAAAGTGTCTGACAGCCTGGGCTCCGTTGCCCAGATAAGCAACGCAGTCCAGGATGTCAGCTGTAATTGCGCTGCAGTGGTCACCAGTTTGGGGGAGGTGCATGGTGAAATTACGCAACTCACTGCAGCCGTCCAGGCCAACACTGCTGCCATCCAGGGTAAAAGTGCTGCCATCCGGGACCAGGGGAGGCTGAGTCGGCGGGCCCAGCATTACCAGGTCACCCGTCAGCTCCGGATGCAGGCCCAGACGAACAATTACCTCGGCCGGATAGCCATGGCCTTGGAGGGCATGCAGGTCACACCTGCCAGGAGTGGCCCACCTGGGGATCAGCCACCTCCAGATGCCCCCCCACCCCCACCCACTCCATCCAGGCAGCTGAGGAGGCAGACAGGGGCCCCCAGAAGAAGCCCCCGGCATCCCCGATGAGGCTTTTTTTTTGTTTTGGTTTCTATGATTTTTTTAATTGGACTCAGGTCATGAGTTTTTGTTTATTTTGTATTCTTTATTTTATACTCAGGTCATGAGTTTTTGTTTATTTTGTATTCTTTATTTTATACTCAGGTCATGAGTTTTTGTTTATTTTTTTTCTCAGGTTAAGAGATTTTGTATTTCTTTTTTTACTGCACACGGTCAGGAGTGCAGGGGACAGTGTGAATGGTGTGTGAATGTGAGAGGGTGGCACTCCTGCCAGTAAGGGGTGTCACCCTCGGCCGTGGTGGTGAAGTTAACCCCACGGCTGTATGAATGACGTGTGAAAGGTGTATGAATGGACAGTGACATCATTGGGGCCTTGACGCTGGCGTTGCTGCTCCCAAGTCCTACATGCTGGACTTGGGCTAATCCAATGCGATGTGTATGTGGTGTGTGTGATCTAGGGACATCAGTGGTGTACACACGTGCACTGTCTGTGTTATTAATGTTTTGGTTTAGTGTCCAAAGATGCTTACGGCGAGGACCCTCCTGACTGCTCTTCCATCAGCAGACTGGGTGTCCTCTGGCAGGTGGGGACTGTGTGGGTCGGGGGTCAGGTCATCACGTATGTCAATCTGCAGGCCTTTTCTCATAGCAAAGTTGTGCAGAATACAACATGCACCGATGATCTGACACACAAAGGTAGGGGAATACAATAGGGTCCCCCCAGACTTATCCAGGCATCGGAAACGGGACTTCAGGAGCCCAAATATTTGCTCCACCACTCCACGTGTTTTTATGTGTGCTTCATTGTATTTTCTCTCTCCTCTGGTTTGGGGGTTCCGGAAAGGAGTCATTAGATGGGGTCCCAATGCATATGCAGAGTCACCTGTAAGGTAAAAGACAGGAGAATGTTAGTCATGCATGTGCCACTTCTGTTGTGCATCACGGGAGGGGATAGTCATGCCCGACTCCCATGTCACTCACCAACCAGCCAGCTGTCCCCATACATGTTCTGGTTAAATTCTGCTGGGATGGGGCTCTGATTGTATATGAAACTGTCATGGCTGGACCCGGGGTGTTTGGCACGGACGTGCCATATGAGGCGTTGGGCATCAGCTATCACCTGTACGTTGATGGAATGCCAATGCTTCCGATTGCGGTATATGTGCTCTGTGGCACTGGGGGGCTGTAGGGCCACATGTGTGCAATCAATGGCCCCCACAGTGCGTGGGAATCTGGCAATGTTGTAGAAATCTGTCATTGCCTTCAGCCGCAGCTCCTCAGTGGTTGGTCTGATGAACTGGTTGGACATGCGTCTGAGGATTGCAGGGACAACCTGGTGCACACATCTGCTTATGGAGGACTGTGACATCCCAGCCACCACTCCACTTGTACGCTGGAATGATCCAGTTGCAAGGAAATGAAGTGTTGCCAGGACCTTCACCAGTGGCTGCACTGCTTGTGAGCGGTGTGTCTTGCTGGTGACGTCATCCTGCAGGGTTGTGGTTAGTTCAAGTATTGCATCAGGGCTGAATCTGAAGAGGCGATACACCTCCTCATCACCCATGCCAAAGAGGCTCATACGAGTGCGGTATATCCTCTCACGTGCCCGCCTCCTTCGTTCCGGGGGACCCATCAGTAGTTCGAGGACCACAATTGCTCCTGGCATGTTGGCACACAGAGGTGTTGTCCTTGCAAGTGTGGTTGTTCAGCTAGCTCCTATCGTCGGTAACGCTGCTGTAGCTGCTCTCCTGCTGACCTCTGACCGTCTGGAGTAAAGATAAAGCAGCCTTTTGTAGAAATAACTTTGCGCCGGACGGACGAGATACGCGCGGCGCATGTAGCCAGCGTATAGTGCTTATCCGTTCGCGAATCGGGAAATCTCCCTCATTTGCATATTTGCAGGGGAAATCAATAGGCGCGACTGATGCGCCAAACGAAATTATGCGCTGACGATACTCTGGCGTCGGAACGTTCCGCCGGTCGCAAATGCCGCGTCTTCGGGCGCATCTAGTTTGGTGGGTACGGGCACATAGAAACGACGGCGCATCTTCACAGTTACGCGGCGCATATCGAAATACTCCAGCGCAAGTGTTGCTGAATCTGGCCCAAAGTACTCAGTTATACTATGTGCATTTAGGAAATAATCCAGGCCTCTCTTAAAGCAATCTACTGAGCTGGCCAGAACCACCTCATACACCATTCACACGGACCTGGGGATAACTTCTCCCTGGTTCTGGGGAACCCTTCTCCACCAAAACTGAGGGTGACACCCCTTTTCTGGCAGGAATATCACCCCCACATTCCAAAAACATTCGCAACACAAAAAAATAAATAAATTGTCCAGCAAAAAAAAAAAAATTCCAGGAAAAAAAAAATCAGAAAAAAAAGGGGGAAAACAAATTAATGCCGCTGGCGTGAGCCACGCCTGGGGCGCCCACGGCCACGGCCCCAGTTCCTCAGGGGAGACTCATGGGGAGGGGGGGTAATCCAGGAAAGGAGGAGCAGCCCCTGGTCTCTGCTCACCTGGCGGCCTGCCCTCCAAGGCCACGGCAATTCTGGTCAGGCCAGCACTTAGTGTTGCCGTGTTGGCCTGGATAGCCTGGGTGAGGGCCCTCACATCCTGCCCAGCATCTGCTGTTGTAGTCTGCAGTACGTTTAGGCAGTTTGTAAGAGCCCAGGAGTGGCAGTCCAGGTCCCCAAGCGTATCCTTTATAGAGGACAGGCTTTCCTCCATCCGCACCAAAGTCTGGCTGACCTGTCCCAGATGGCGGGCAGAACCTCGGCCACCCCCCTTCTGTGATGACTTCCTGCCTCCAGCTGAGGCTTGTGGCCGGGGAGAAGGGGAGCCCCTTGGGAGGGGAGCCCTGTTGGGGGAGGAGTGGGAGGGGCTAGCCCTTATGGAGGGCTGGCTGCTGCCAGCCAGAGAGGAAGACTCCTGCAAAAACAACAATCCACTGGCTGACATGACATACTCCTCCTCCTCAAACTCCTCCTCCTCAACCTCCTCCTCTTCAACCTCCTCCGAGGACTCCGGCCTTGTCGGGGGGCCCTCATCAGGCTGTTGTCCCGGGGATGGTGCGGTCAGGCCAGATGGCCCAGCACCCTCCTGCACATCTGTGGATGATACAAAACATTCACAGGTTGGAGGATCCACACACTTGCCACATATTCCCTTTCTCCCCCCCACATGCTACACACCTGATAGGGCAAAAAAACCTTACCTGGCATCACGCCTTCATGACTGGAGTAATAGCCAGGCAGGCCCTCCACCTGTTGTCTATGAAAGGTCTGGGCCACCGCACGCTCCTCCGCTGTCAGCCTAACAGGGCATGGTGGGCCCCCTCCTGTGCCCCTGGCATGGGCTGCCATTTTGGCCAGCTTCTTTTGGACCAAACGCCGGAGGTCATCGATTTTCTTTTCAATCCCCGGGCGTGTCCGGGTCTTCCCTCCTCCCCCCCCCCCGCTGAATTCACCTGGTCAGTAATGTGCTGCAAAATCTCACGCCTCCTGGCCGGGGTGGTGTTGGCACTCTCCGGGCCGTGGAGGAAACCCCCATATTGGGTAATGGCCCGGGCAATTATTTGTTTCTCCCCCAAAGTAAAATTCAACTTCCTCTTCCTCTCGGTCATAGTCATACAACAACTCTCTCCCAAACAATCACCAAAAATCACTCACAAAAACAAGCAGGAAAAATCAAGCAACAAAACAAACAAACCAACATTTATCAACCAAAAAGTCTCACAATTAGTCACCAAAAAACACTTTCAAATATATTCTACCAAACACTAGATCAAACAGTCAACAAATATCACAAAGACAAGTCACAACGCAACAAACAACAGAACAAAAGCACCTTGCTGTATAGGGAGGGATACAAAGGGATGTACTTTTGCAAAGGAAGTGCATTTGTGTCTGTCTATTTATGCTGTCTGCGTAGTTTACAAAGTTGCCAGGGTCCACTTCCAATTTCACTGATTGCGCTGTTCCCGAGTTGTGAGCATGCGCACAGAGGTGCTGACCATGGTCTGCTTCATGTGCGCATGCGCGAGCCGGCCGGCCCTTCATTTGCATGGGGTCACGGCTCATTTCAATGTAACACGCCCACGTCCTTCCCAATTTGAATTACTCCGCCTTACGCCTCTGAAATTACATTGCACCGGTGCTTATTTCTGCGCAAATCAAATGAAATATGGTGATTGCGCTGCTACATTGCGGCAGTCTAACGTAAAAGAGGTGCGCTATGCCAGTCAAAAAATGCGCCGATGTACGTGAATCTGGCCCCATGTCTTTAGTTGAGTTAATATTGATGCAATGAAGACATCCTTAAGTATTGCTAATCACACTCCTCCTGCTTTCCTAGTTGTGGTTAGTCTAGAGAATGTGCATCTCGCCTTCCTGCCTTGCCAAAGATAGCGGTTGATTATTGATTGGGCTTTATTGAAAAAAGTGTTAGGTACAGGAATAGAAAGTGTTCTGAACAAGTACAGGAATTGGGGTAGAAGATTCATCTTAAAGGCTGCCAGCCCGACCATGAGAGTTCTGTTTTTACTAAGTTTTGGAGTTTGGGACCTAGCCCATCCAGGAATGGGGAGTAAATTGCGGTGAATAGTTCTTTAACCCTTGTTGTTAATGTAATTCCTAAATAGGTTATCCCTTTTGAGCTCCATGTATACAAGTACATTTCTGTAAGTTTTTGTTGTAGTGTCGGAGGGATGTTGAGCCCTAGAATGTATGATTTGGTATCATTTACTTTGTGGTAAGAAAGGGCATTAAACATTTTCAATACCTGGTGTACCGAAGCCAAGGAAGACTCTACATCTGTGAGCATAAGAAAAATGTCATCGGCAAACAAGCTGATGGTGTGCAATGAATTGTAGAAAGTAAAACCTGTGATACAGGGGGGCGTGTCTAACTGCTAAGAGAGAAGGACGTGCTCTGGGTGAGCTCCACAAACCCAGTCCAAATCCATAACCATCGGACTCCCAAATTTTGATTTTACACCTCCAAAATACCTGCACCTACCTCCAGATCTCCCCGGACCAACACCCGATCGACCTTGGGTCTCCAGCCGTGCGGATTCAGCCTCACGCCGGCTCCAGCTACTACAGCCCAGCCACCATCTTGAGGCCTGCGCGGCCTACGGATCCATGCTAGCCTATTGCCGCGTCCCCATCCTCCGGATTGCCCCGAAAGACGCCCAACTGACGTCAGGACCCCAGCCGGCCATCCTTGGACTTTCTGGACCCCCGTTCGGCTCATGGTCGGCCCCCTCCCCCACCGAGCAGCCGTCATCTTGCGGCCTACAGAGCTTCCGCGGCTTGTGGCTGCACTCCACACCTCCGGATTGTCTTGGACAGTCCCCGGCCATAATCAGATCCCTGGTCGGGTGATTGTGGACACAATCAGGCTCCTGTCTGACCATCTGCCTGTTCCTCACACTGGGCGGCCGCCATCTTGCGGCCTACGGATCCACCGCGATCTCCTGCCGCTTCCTCCACCCCCGGACCGCATCGGTTGATACCCAGCCTGAACCAGGCTCCCGACCGCTCAACCTCAGGCACTCCCAGGATCCTATTCAGCCCCCTGCTAACCCCCGACCGGCCCCTCCACTGGGCGGCCACCATCTTGGGGCTTACGGATCCTCTGAGGTGGATTATCTCCATCCCTGCCTCTGGACTCGCCTGACCATCGCCCGGGGCACTCCAGGACCCCCGCCAAGCAGGTACACCCACTCCCCAGCTCCCTGCTGAACTCTCCCGTGGCTGGCTGCCCGCCATCTTGGGGCCCTTAAAGCCTAAGTACCTGCACCCATTAGCCACCGCAGATCCTCCCAGCCCCTGACATAACAGCTCCCCAGGGACTGGAGGCTTGCCAGACAAAGCCCTGAGCCTCTACCAGGAGGTACTGACACCAATATAAGCTGCCATTCAGGGCTTGGACCCGAGATGTCACCATTATCTGAGAGCCCTGGCACATTGAGGACACTAAGCTAGTAGTTTGGGGAATTTACCTTCTGACTTGAAGATGGGCAGAACGCACAGGAGCTCCTCGACCCCTCGATCCCTAAATGATCCCGGAACCCAGCTTGGCTCCAGCATTCCGGAGATGTTCCAGATTCGGTCCTCAACACATAACGCAGAGTCGCTGGCCTCCCAGGCTTCACACACTCCGCATACCCTGACCCCGACCTCGCCTGGCGGACTGGCGGGATCGATGGTGGATGGTGGAAGAGATGCAGCTCCAAGCTTGCTTGATCTGCAAAGAGACTTACAATTGGTGGCCCTAGATATCAAGCACACCTAGTCGATAGCCGACTTGAAGGCCGACCTGCAGACGATAAACATCCGCCTGAAAGATGTGGAAGAAGACACGCATCTCCAAGCAGCAGCAATCAGGCAAGTCCAAAAGACATATGACATGCACCTTCCCCAGATGTTTGAATTACATAGACATGTAGAAGATTTGGACAAATGGGACCGCAGACACAATATAAGAGTGAGGGGTCTCCCTGAGGGGATTGAACGGGCCTCACTGTCACAGACAGTATGCGCTATCTTTAATGACCTGCTTGAAAGGCCTGCAGAGACACCGATTGAGATGGAGAGGATTCATCGTGCTCTGAGACCCCCTCCTAGGGACTCTGAACCCCCCGAGACATAGTGTGCTGCATTGTGAATTTCCCCTTAAAAGAGGAGATTCTCAGAAAGGCCAGGGCCAGGGGAAGGATCTTGTACAATGACGCTAACATAAAGCTGTTCCAGGACTTATCACAGATAACCCTGCAAACTAGACGTACCCTGCGCCCGCTGCTGGACGCGCTGCGAACGCGCAACATCCCATACAGATGGAAATTTCAGTTTTGTCTGTCCGCCACCACCAGAGGGCGTACTGCTCTACTTCGCACGCCGGAAGACCTGCTGAGCTTCTGTGAGCAACTCAACATTCCGCCTGTTGACATACCGGACTGGTATTCGTTCTATTTCCCGACGGAACCGTGGAAGCCGACCTCACATGTGTCTTCACCCAAAGCACAACGACAGAGATCCAGACGCGGCAGACTCGACCCCACTTCTCCAGGTGATCGCCAAGCTCGTCGAGATCAACCCTTACATCTGCCCGGCCACGCTGATACTCCCCGCAGGGGGGACCGGGACATGTGAGTGCCTGTATGGTCATTCGGAGATACATAGATCAGTAAGTTGAGACATTTCTCCCTCGACAACCACCTCCTCTCTCCTTTGCCCTTTGCTTTCATACCTCTGCCTGAATCCTGCCATGTTGGCTAGTATGAACACTTGCACTAAAAAGACTCCAGTTTTTCACCATGAGCCTAGATTTTGAAAAACTATCAGTAATATGTCTTTCCCTAGGTTCGGGCCCCTTACTCTGTTGATCGGGATCCTGACCTTCCTAAATGATCTATGATTTTGTACTATGGAAATAATATATATATTTTTTTTATTTTCTTTGGGGAGGGGGTTTTTGGGCTGCTTGATGAGCCTCATGACCAATCTGCCAATCTCTACATGCCCTCTTAATGGTTCTGAAGCTCTGACTTGTACCTATACTCGTGTGACGCTGCCCCTGAATGGCCCTTGTTCTGGCGGACATGATTGATATAGGTCTTGTCCTACTGCTTTGCTACATAAGTAATAGCTAAAACGATGTGCCCTTGGTCGGGTTACCACTACGAGACTCTGTTGAGCCACTCGACACTAGTGTTGAGCAGAATATGCCATATTCGATTTCGCGATATATCTCGAATATATAGTCGAATATTCGAGATATATTCGCTAAATATGAATATTCGTGATATTTTTTGGAAATGAAATGATTGCGAAATTTCGCTATTGCGAATGCGAATGCGAAATTTCGAGAAATGCGGAAGGAGCACTCTGATTGGCTCAGAATATTCGTGATATTTTATAATACAAAATAATTGCGAATATTCGAGAAATGCGGAATGGAGCACTCTGATTGGCTCAGAATATTCGTGATATATTACAATACAAAATAATTGCGAATATTCGGCAAATGCAAAAGGAGCACTCTGATTGGCTCAGAATATTCTTGATATATTACAATACAAATTAATTGCGAATATTCGGCAAATGCGGAAGGAGCACTCTGATTGGCTCAGAATATTCGTGATATATTACAATACAAAATAATTGCGAATATTCGGCAAATGCAGAAGGAGCACTCTGATTGGCTCAGAATATTCGTGATATTTTATAATACAAAATAATTGCGAATATTCGAGAAATGCGGAATGGAGCACTCTGATTGGCTCAGAATATTCGTGATATATTACAATACAAAATAATTGCGAATATTCGGCAAATGCGGAAGGAGCACTCTGATTGGCTCAGAATATTCTTGATATATTACAATACAAAATAATTGCGAATATTCGGCAAATGCGGAAGGAGCACTCTGATTGGCTCAGAATATTCGTGATATTTTATAATACAAAATAATTGCGAAATTTCGAGAAATGCGGAATGGAGCACTCTGATTGGCTCAGAATATTCTTGATATTTTATCGTAATTTCGCAAAAATGCGAATGAGAAATGTATTGCGGAATTTCGACAGTAACACTCTGAAATCGAATATATGTGTTATTTTAGCTAAAAACAATATTGCGAATTTCTCGAAAATAATCGCGCGATATCGCTATTGCCGAATAATCTCATTGAGATTTATCGGCAATATAAAATGATCGCTGCAGCTACTCGGCCCAAGGTCTCTAATCATACCAGCAATGCTTTTAGACGTCGATGGGGATTTCTAGGATGTGATCTGTTCTAAAAAAAAAAATAAAAAAATACGAATAATTCGAAATAGCGAATATTCACTGCGAAATTCGGAATATATCGCGAATACTCAAATATGCCATATTCGAGCTGAATATTCGCAATACGAATATTCATGAGCAACACTACTCGACACTGGTCCCGGGCTCAGAGCATCAGAACAATTGAGAAATCCCAGATCAGGCGAGCCGAGAGGTTTCGAGTACTGACTCTACCAATATGCATTTGTGTTCCCTTTTGCTTCCCGCATTTCTCTTGCTTCTGAGTAGGTTCTAGATGGGATCCATGGCTCTATGAGGGTCATATACCTTACCATGACCCCCTCGGGTCTTGTTATCACATTGTTGACAATGATAGTCTGGGCTAACTTGGCAGAAACGCGAAGCTGTTCCCCCCTATATGCCTCCCCCATCCCTCCTTTCCTTTCCTTCCTCCCTTCCCTCTCCCCACTGCCCTTCCTCCTCCTCCCTCCCCCCTCTGCCCTCTCTTGTTCTAATTTTAAACTTGGTAGACTGGAAAATTGTTACTGCTATTTTCTCATCTAATATAGACTATGATTTGGTGTCGTGTTAGGATAAATATACCTTCCTTGTTTTTTTTTTTTTTTTTTATGTTCATTTTTTATGCTTTGTTAACTAATCTACGATCTCCATAGAATGACGACCACTATTACACTGTTTTTCTTTTCCTCGTTGGACTGCCCCACCAACCCCCGACCTTTATAGGCGACATACTTTTATTAATCTCTTCGCCCATCTTGTATTACTGTTATCCCCCCAATGCCACCAGGATACCTCCTGTTTTATGCTCCTTAACATACTATCCGATTGTTGCAACTGCTCCTCCTTTGTGCCAATTCTTTTCTCCCCTCTCCAGGTTTTCAACCCCCACGCAGCTGTCCAGCAGGACTGCAGCTGACATTCCGGACCCTCCCCTCCCACCCATTATTTGACCCTCCCCCAGGTGGCTCGGTAATCCGTTTAGTCGCCTCCGGTACTTCCCCCTCCCCATTGGTCGCGCAAACTCCCCCACCGTGATCTAACCTTACTAGGTTTCCCCAATCTACCTGCTTTCTCTTCCCTCTAGATCCCTCTTCCACATCTCCCCCCCCTCCGTCGCGCCTCCACACCTTTCTTGCTTACCTCCTCTCTCTCTCTCTATTCGAGGGCCACTCCTCCTCGCCCCCGAGCTCATTCGTCAATCACCTCACAGGCCCCAGGTTAGGTCTATCCACTCACTACACCTGTAACACCTGGGCCCCAGTGTCCGTGTACCCGGGCCTAGCGAATGGACAAATCACACCACCTTTCTCTCAAATGCCTTTCGCTCAATGTTAAAGGCCCAAACGTTCCGGAGAAGAGATCTCAGGTTCTGGCCGTGTTGACCAAGCATGGGGCGCACTTCCTGCTACTCCAGGAAACCCACTTCAGATCAGACGCCATTCCTAAACTAGCAAACCATGTTTATAGGCAAGCCTTCCATTCTACAAACCTGGACTCTAAAACCAAAGGCGTTTCCATTCTCATTTCTAAACATGCCGATTTCCAACTAGCTGACACTCTGATCGACCCTGACGGCAGATACATCTTCCTTAACTACTTGTCACCCGCACACCGTCATATGACGGTGGGCGGGTAACTCCATTGTTCTGATTGCACGTCATATGACGTGCAGTCATAGAAAGTTGCTAGGGGCGCGCGCGCGCACCCGTCGCATCACTGGGACCCCTGTGCGTGTGCCCGGCGGCCGCGATGGCCGCCGGGCACCCGCGATTGCTGTGTAAATGAGCTGGGACATGGAGCTCTGAGTGTAAACACAGAGCTGCACGTCCCTGTCAGGGAGAGAGGAGACCGATTGTGTCCCTTGTACATAGGGACACAATCGGTCACCTCCCCAGTCACCCCCCCTCCCCCCACA
Source organism: Rana kukunoris (assembly GCA_029574335.1). Lineage (NCBI taxonomy): Eukaryota > Metazoa > Chordata > Amphibia > Anura > Ranidae > Rana > Rana kukunoris. Next base: position 646,732,599 of record CM056049.1, on the reverse strand, counting down.
GTTAGAACACAAACTAGGAGAAACATTTAACCCCTTCCCCGCCCCCTAGTGGTTAACCCCTTCCCTGCCAGTTACATTTATACAGTTATCAATGCATATTTATAGCATTGTTCACTGTATAAATGTAAATGGTCCCAAAAATGTGTTAAAAGTGTCCGATGTGTCCGCTATAATGTCCCAGTCCCGTAAAAAAATCGCAGATCGCCGCCATTCCTAGTAAAAAAATAAATAAAAAAAAATCATAATTATATCCCGTATTTTGTAGGCAATATAACTTTTGCGCAAACCAGTCACTATACGGTTATTGCGATTTTATTTTTTACATTCTTTTACCAAAAATATGTAGAAGAATACATATCGGCCTAAACTGAGATAAAAAATGTTTTTTTTTTTTTTTTTTTTAATGGGATATTTATTATAGCAAAAAGCAAAAAAATATTGTGTCTTTTTTCAAAATTGTCGCTCTTTTTTTGTTTATAGCGCAAAAAATAAAAACCGCACGGGCGATTAAATACCACCAAAAGAAAGCTCTATTTGTGGGGAAAAAAGGACGCCAATTTTGTTTGGGTGCCACGTCGCACGACCGCGCAATTGTCAGTTAAAGCGACGCAGTGCCGGAAGCTAAAATTTTGTCTGGGCAGGAAGGGGGTGTAGGTGCACAGTAGGCAAGTGGTTAAAGGCACGTATGCATCCAAACCGATCACTCTGGCCAATATTTATTGCCCGAACGCACACCAAGTTACCTTCTTCAGGAAGGTGGGTGACCTTCTTTCCACCTTTCAGGAGGGGCTGCTACTCCTGGGCGGAGATTTTAACACTCCAATGAATCCGACCCTGGATATCTCTTCCGGAACCTCCACATTCCCATACCGAGCTATCAGGCAGATCAAACTGCAACTACAGGCCTTAACACTCCACGATACCTGGCGAACCTTGTTTCCGAATGATAAAGACTATACATTCTTCCCCCCCCCCTCATCAGAAATACTCGAGAATCGACTATTTCTTTGTTTTTCAACCCGACCTATCGTTCCTGACCCAGGCCACTATTGAACCAATGTTCCTATCCGACCACCACCCTATAACTGTAACACTAGTCTTCCCTGAAGTGAACAACTCTTCTAAGTCATGGCGCCTGAATCCCTCCCTGTTAAAAGACTCAGCAGCGACTGATCAGATTAGATTCCTTCTCCAAATCTACTTCAAAGAAAACTCCAACCCGTTGATCACGCCAGTCACACTCTGGGAGGCGCATAAATGCGTTCTCCGGGGAAAACATATTGCCTTAGAATCAGCCACCAAAAGACAAAGTCAGGAACTTATCAGGTCTCTTGTTAAAACTATTAATATCTAGGAAGCATCGCACAAACAGTCAACCTCGAATGCTGTGTTCCAGGACTTGCTACATGCTAGATGTACACTCCTAGACGAGCTAGGGAAACGCACAAGAAGACGTTATGTCTTGCAGCAAAAGGTGTTCTATGAACATGGCAACAAAAGCGGCAGAATGCTGGCACACACAATACAAAATACCAAACTCGCTTCCAGGATCCACCAAATCAGAGACAAACATGGTGTTCTCCTCTCTAAAAATGAGGACACTTTGAAGAGTTTTACTCGGCCCTCTACAATTTACCTCGTACTGACTCGGAAGGCGCAGGGGCATCTGGACGGACAGCCTGAATACGTGAATTCCTAGCTGAGTACTGTCCTGTCAGGAAAGGTAATACTGCTGGTAATACTGCCTGTTATTTGGGCTGCAGTACTGGCATCCACCAGTAGGGGGTTCTTGGCAGTATGGAGCAGACAGCCCTTCCTGCACTCAGCTGTAACCTGAACTCAATCATCAGCTCTATTTATACCCGGCGAGTTCAAGCAGAGCTCGTCCTGGTATCGTTTTATCTTTCAGACCTGAACCTGCATCCTAACCCTGTCTTTTGGATTCTGATTCTGAGCCTTGATCATGTTTCCCGTGATTCCGATCCTTGATCCTGATCCCTGCCTGGACTTTTCCACCCTGTTTCCTGGTTCCTGTCTTCCCTGGATTCTTACCCTGCAGCTTGTCCATCCATCCGTTCCCTGCTCTGTTCTGTCCCCATCCTCTCCCATCTGCTGACATCCCACGTGTATGACCTCGGCCTGGCTTGGTTTACAGATATGGTATCTCCCTTTGATTGTATATACTGTTTGCTGTTTATTGCACTGGTTGTCCCCACTTGTTTTGTAAATAAACACCTTTTACTTCACTACTCACATTGTTGGTCTCCTCTGTGCAGTCACACAGTACTGATCTATTAGCTCTCCTGACATGTCCCAAACCCATTTCCTCTCAACAAGCTGAGGCTTTGGAAAGCCCCTTGTCCAAAGAAGAACTGCATCTAGCCATAAAACAAATGAAAGTAGGCAGGAGCCCGGGCCCGGACGGCCTCCCTAGTTTATTACAAGTCCTTCCAGGATACTCTGACCCTGAGATGCTTAACATGTTTAACTCATTATCAGACCCGAACGCCCTTCCAGGTAGGCTCTTAGAAGCCCATGTGACAGTTATCCCTAAAGAGGGAAAGGATCCCCTACTGGCCTCCAGCTACAGGCCCATCTCTCTACTCAACGTAGACATCAATTTATATGCCAAAATTCTGGCCAATAGGCTACTTCCCCTCATTCCTAGCCTAGTAACATTGGACCAAGTAGGCTTTGTTCCCGGTAGAGAAGCCAGGGACAACTCCATACGCGCTCTGAACATACAGCACTGGCTACATTCCTTGGGCTCCAAAGGTTTTTTCTTGTCCCTCGACGCTGAGAAGGCGTTTGACAGGGTGGCATGGAATTATATGCGGGAGGTCTTAAAAGGAATTGGTCTTATGCCCCGCATGACTACGTACATCAATGCCCTTTACTCTAATCCCCCGACAAGGGTGAAGACCAATGGCCTCCTGTCAAACGCCTTCTCTATCAGCAATGGGAGGTGTCAGGGCTGCCCCTTATCCCCCATGATATTTTTTTTGACGTTAGAACCCCTCTTGAACAGACTGCGCAGCAACTCAGACATTAGAGGTGTGTCTATTGCAGGCAGAGAATTCAAAGTTGCCGCCTTCGCGGAGGACATTTTGCTCTCCCTGCAAGCCTCCAGAATCTCCCTGCCCAACCTATTGAAAGACTTACGTCGATTTGGAGAGCTTTCGAATCTCAAAATTAACCACTCTAAGTCGCATGCTTTGAACGTATCTCTGCCCCCTCAGGAAGTAACGCACTGCCAGGAATACTTCCCATTTCAGTGGAAAGAGACCGCAATCACTTACCTCGGCAACCGGATCACCAGAAAAATGGCTGATCTTCATACTCTGAACTTCCTAGCGGCTCTCTCTAAAGTCCAGAACGACTTGAAAGACTGGACCAACCTGAATGTCTCTTGGTTTGGCCGGGCGGCATTGATCAAATTGATAGTCCTTCCCCGCTTATTATATCTGATGCAGTCGATTCCGATCCATCTCCCTCCCACCTTCTTTGCGTCTTATAGGAAAGCATGTACAACTTTTCTGTGGAACAAGAAATCTCCACGTATTAAATACTCACGCCTCACTCTCCCCAAGGCTCTGGGTGGAATTAACCTGCCGAATCTCCACAAATACTACCTTTCATGTCACCTGACCAGAATTGTGGACTGGAAGATACACTATTTAGAGAAGGCTTGGGTCACTTTGGAAAGGCACGTTGTCCATATGCCCACACACGTACTCCCTCGGCTGCCAACCCATCTCTGGCCCCAATCACTTAAAGCACATCCGCTGATATACCCCTCCCTGGCAGCCTTCAATAAGGCAGTTTCTCAGCATAAGATCTCCTAGGTCCGTTGACATCTTTGAGAGGGAATCCGGACTTTTCCCCAGGAGATTCTGCATTCCTTCGGGAGGAATGGCCACACGCGGAAGTTCTAGCGAAACACTTCTTCTGTGAAGGTACTATTCGATCCTACGAGGACTTGGTAGCCGATTTGCATACTCAGTCTTTTCCCTTCTGGTCTTACAGACAATTGAGACACTACCTCACATCTAAAACCCTATCCATGACGTGGTCTAGGCGGCCTACCCCATTCAAAGCCTTATGCTCGTGCCTCCCGCCACAAAGACATTGCATATCTTTCCTCTACGCACTCCTTCAGGAGGATTCCCTTCCCCCGACGACTAGGCAGTTGCGCGAGTCCTGGGAGAGAGACCTGAATATCTCTCTTGATGAAGAAGATTGGGGAAATATTTATACACTTGCACACAAAGGATCAATGAATGTTGCGATCCAAGTAAATGGATACAAAATCATGACCAAATGGTACAGGACCCCTTCACGTTTGCATAAATTCTCGCCTACCATTCTGAACATCTGTTGGAGATGCAATGACGCTGTGGGATCGATGATTCACATCTGGTGGGAGTGTAGGTCCGTCCAGCCTTTCTGGGCCGAGGTGCACTCCACCATTAAAAACGTTACCACATACGAACTGGACTACAACCCTGCACAGTTCCTCCTTCATCACACAACCCTTTCTAAACGCGAATATCACAAATCATTAGCCATGCATATGGTCAACGTGGCTAGGCTATGCATACCAACACACTGGCGCTCATCGGCCACACCCACCGTTAGGGAATGGCTGTCTAGAGTAGCAAAGATAGCAGAATTGGAGGAGTTGATCTCTATCTCACGGGAACGGTTACAACTTTTCACACAAACCTGGGCCTGCTGGACACATTTTACCACCTCGGACAGCTACAAATCCCATTTCCCAATCTAAGGCGTGATTTGCCTGGCGGCTTTATGGATTCACCTGACGCTGTATACCTTCACCCCAAGCTAATGCGTTCGGGAATGATGCGACTGAGGAGTGCCCCCCCACCCCGCTCCTGCCTTCTTCTTCCCCCCCCCCTCCTTTCCCCCCTCTTGATCACACCCCTTCTCTTTTCTCTTTTTTCACCCCCTCCTTCTTCCCTCGCCCTGTCCCCTTTTTTTTTAGTTCACACTCCCACCCCTGGAACCTGTTCCCACATTGAAAGTGGACCCACGTCCAACTAGATGTCCCACTCTGACCACCTGCTCTCTCTGGACGTGCACACATGTCTACCACTATTTACTCCGGTTACAACTCAATGCCAGATATGAGTAGACTACGCGATTTACCCTATAATGGAACAACTTTTGCAACTCCCGGGGCGACCTTGCCCTGAAAAATTGATATGCCGGATGTACGCTTCTGCCTATATTCCATGTTCTGATTTCCAAGTTTCTTTTAGTGTATTACTGTTTTTTTCTGATTGATTCATGCACCAATATTTTGTCAATTGCATGTACTGTTTTGGGTTTGTCAATGAAGCCCTCTGTATGTTTGTACTGGAAATATGCAACCTGACAAATGTTTGTACTGTAACCTTGAGTTTGCTTTAATAAAAACCTTTTGTGGAAAAAAAAAATCTGTGATACAGTGATGGTTGCAAATGCAGCTCCCCAGAGGTTCCATTAGTAAATTAAAGATTAGTGGCGAGAGTGGGCAACCCTGGTGAGTTCCATTTGTGATATTAAATGGGGTGGAAAGGACGGCAGAAGTATACACCAGAAGGAGGTTTGGCGTATAATGCCATAATTGCAGAGAGTATTGGGCCTGCAAAGCCAAATGTTTCAACACCCTGGACAGGTATCCCCAATGTATCTGGTTGAAGGCCTTCTCTGCATCTAAAGCCAGAAGCAGAGAAGGTGTTCCATTTAATTTTGCATGGTGAATAATGTTTATTAGGCAACTCATTGCATCAGTGGTTTGACGTCCTTTAGTAAACCCTAATTGGCCCGGTGATATAAGCTGAGGAAGAATTAATCGCAAAGCAATTTGTTTAGCATATCATATTAAGTCATTATTAAGGAGTGATATACTGTAGGTGTAAAATTATGGAAGGTAGATGGGTCTTTCCTCAACTAAGGTAAGGTTATTATTAATGCCTTTAACATTTCTGAGGAAGAGGACAAGAATGAAGCTGCAGCGTTATAGATGTTAGCTAAGTAGGGTGATAGTATTTGTTTGAAAGTTTTGTAATATTCCATCCCCAATATAACCATATGGGCCCAGAGCTTTATTTAGTGCCAATGTTTTGATTACTTGAAGCACTTATTAGTCTGTGAAGGGTGAATTTAGCTGTAGTAACTCAGCTGGAGTTAACTGATGGAGGGATACTTTTTTTTTTTAAGTTATTGATCGATTCAAGATTGGGTTGAAATGTGTTTGGAAAATTTTCTAGGTTGTACAATGATCCATAGTAGTGCTTGAATTCATCTGCTATGTCTATAGGATGGTAGTGTTTGTTTTTGGTAAGTGGATGTATAATGAATGGAATGGTTTATACCTACAGCTCCGAAGGCGTAAACACCAGAGTTTTCCACGCTCTATTGCCAATGAAATTGCTAATTTCTCAAACTCCCCCAATAGAAGTAGTCAGAGATCATACCGGAGCTGGTTTAGTTGACAAGAGAGTGTGGAAGTGGGGTTTTGTTTGTTTTTAATTTTTAAATTATGGATTTTTTCTATAAGGTCTTGTAACTGCTTTTGACGCTGATACTGACCCCAATTTAATAAAAATACCTTGATATTCACGCTGGTAGGGTACTACTTCTTAGCCTGGATATCCATAAGGCTTTCTATAGCGTTTTATGGCCGAACCTTGTACTGACTCTTGCTAAAAAAAAAAATTCTGGGGCTTTTGTCCACGGGTTTAGAGCACTTTACAATCGACCTTGCACCAGGATTAAACTTCCGGGCTGTAATTCTGAATACTTTGCGCTTGGTAGTGGTACGTGACAGGGGTGCCCCTTGTTGCCGCTCTTATTCGCCCTTGCCATTGAACCCCTGGCCCACTCAATCAGCCTAGACCCCAACATTAAGGGGTACACTAAAGGTGATCAGGAGTTTAAACTGAGCTTATACACTGACGATGTCCTCTTATTCTTATCTGACCCAATAGTCTCGATTCCCAATCTTATCTCCACCTTACGCACCTTTCAGGACATCTCGGATCTGGGGGTTAATCTCTCCAAGTGTTCCGCCCTCCCCATAAACCTCCCTCAACATGTTATTACTTCTCTTCAATCTAATTTTAATTTCTCTATGGTATCACAGACTTTATCATATTTAGGAATCAGGCTGGCCCCTTCGCTCCACAAAATGTACCTGGCCAATTACCCACCGACTTTTTATACGCATTAGACAACTTTTACATACTTGGAGCCCGTACCATATCACATTCTTGGGCAGAATCCCTGGCTCCTCTTCAAACAGATTTCTATAGCCCCCTTTTATCTCCTGGGCCTACTCTGGGCCAAATCGATTTGCCCTAAAGATGTCTCCTGTTCAAACTTGGTAGTGGGCCAATCCCTGTATCTTTGGTCTTTATATAAGAATAAGTTCTCCTTACTCCCTCCGTACCCCAGGCTAGCCTCATATATTGGTGATCCCTCATTTCCAGCAGCTTTCCCTGACCCTAGAGTCTTTGCCCTTTGGACCTCAAAGAACTTGGTAACCCTAGACTCTTTGCAGAAGGACGGGGTGATTCACGCCTTCCAGTCCTTACAATCCTCCCACTACCTCCCTAGGTCTAAATTTTACAAATATTTGCAAATCAGGCATTTTTTTTTAACTGAACATACCCTGGTACCTCTATTTGCCCTACTACTACATTTGGGGGTGTCTGTGATCCTTCCTCCAGAGAAAGGGGGACCATCTCCTGCCTATATGGTCTTCTGGGCAGTCTCGGCCTCCCAGAGAAATCTTCTGCTATGCTTGGCTGGGATGCAGAGACAGGAGTGGTTGTTTCACCTGAGGAGTGGTCTGATAGGATCTCAAATATGCACAAATGTACAAAGTCTGTGGCGGTGAAGGAGACGGTGGTATTTTACCCCTGCTAAATTACATAAAATCATCCCCATGGTTTCCAAACTTTGCTTCAGGGGTTGTCCACAGAAGGGGACTGTCTTGCAATATGTTTTGGAGCTGTCCAGCCCTGAAGGACCTTTGTCAAAGGGTGTTTGATAAGGTGGTGGAGATCACTGGAGTTAGGACTCCACTGAGTCATCAGATGTGCTTGTTATTTGCAGAGATACCCAGGACCACCCCCACTGAACAGAAACTGTCTCACACACTCTTCAGTGTGGTCCATTGGTCCATTGCCCTGTTTTGGCGGGCCCCTGGGCTTCCTTGGGACCAGGTCCTTAAGAGTATGGCCGCCATTCAGATCATGGAGAGGGTCTTCCATACTATTATGGATACTATGCATGTATATGATATGAAATGGAGGCCCTGGACTCTGTGACCTTTTGTTTTTTTTAGTTATGACTGCTCCCTCTCACTTACTTACACCTAGGCTGGCATTTTTGACAATGACCTCCCGTAACCTGCTCTGTTTTTCCTTTTTTGATTTTGTATTTTTTTGTGGTTGTTTTGTTCTCCTTGTTATTATTTTCTTGTATTAAATTGTTTTTTGTTTTGTTTTCTGAGGAGTAGTGTCGTGATAAGGTGGAGAGGCCCACATCACCCTCTGTTTGTATGCTATTTTCACCTTCTTGGCTGATTCCACATGATGCCCTGGTTATGTAACTGCTATTATGTGACTGGACCAAATTGGTCCAATGTTCGTTATGACAATCTGTTACATGATTCCTGTCCATGTATTTCCTTTACTGGATACTTATTGTTCATGCTCTTATTCTCTCAATAAAAGTGTTTGTATTAAAAAATATATATAAAAATACCTCTCATGAATGCCTTATGGGCGTTCCATAGTGTAAAGTGATTATCTACTAAAGTTCTGTTGTCCGCAAAGTACTGCAATCGATTTTGCTTCAGTGCTTTTTTGTTATCTTCCCTTTGCAGGAGAAGCGGTTTAACTCTCCACACTGGTACTGCATTAGCAGTAGTGAGTCTTTAATTGTCAGAACCACTGAAACATGGTCTGACCATGTAATAGTGTTGATTGAAGATGAAGTCGTCCTTGTTAGGAGCCATTGGTCCACCAAGAAAAGGTCTATGCGTGAATAGGTGCAGAGAAGAAGGTAGAGTCCCTCTCTCCCGCAAGGAAGCACCACCATGTATCAAACAGGCTGTTTTGGTGTATTGTGTTATAAATTGATTGTCTTAGCCAGTTGGGTGAGGAGGTGGAGTCCATGGTTGGGTCTGGGGTAAGGTTAAAGTCCCCACATATGATCAGAAATACTTTTTGGTGTGCATGGACTTTACGTATAATTTTGTTGTAAAAAAAAAATTGAAGTTTGGAGCGTATATGTTGGCGATCTTATATGTTGTGGAATTAATATCACAGATTTTTATTATATGCTGTCCTTGTGGGTCTTTAATTTCTTTTTGGAGGTTAATCAGTGTCTCTGATTGCTGTAAGAACCCCCCTTTTCTTGAAATCTGCATTAGCGGAAAAAAAAAATGTTTTTATTGGAGCAGTTTGGAGGTCCTAAATGTGTCTCCTGTGCACACAAGACATCACATTTGAATTCCGGAGTTTCTTTCCACGTTGATTTCCTTTTGACAGGGTGGTTGAGGCCTTTTGTCTTAATAGTGAGAAATGTCACCCCATGTAGACAGCAAAGGTATGCTAGTTTTATATTGTCCCTGCAAAGCTGGTTGTGAAACTTTTGTACAGACCATGTATTTTTAGTACTCAAGGTATGTAGTCCTTTTCATGCCATAATGAAGTGAGAGGTCCTCTGGTTGGGGTTTATGCATAGAAGTATCTGTCCCATAGTGGATTTCTCTCAGCAAGGTGGGACTTGGCTCTCTGGAGTGTGATGTTATTTCAATGCCGGGTTTTGCTGGTGCAAACTCCAGGACACATTTTGGCTGAAGGAGGAGACCTGGTAAGAATTTTCCTCTTTTGGAGAGTGTGTTGTGACAGGTCTGCAAAGAATTGCGAGCTGATGTTTTGCTTACTGTGCATTGCTTTCATTAGTTTCTCTTTGGTGTAGTAAAAGTGTAGACGCAATATAACATCTTTTGGCATTTGGTCAGGGAGATATGCTGGTTTGGGCAGGCAATGGATCCTGTCTATAGTGACATCCAGCTCTGTAAGCTCAGGGAGGTTTTTCTGAACAGAGTGACAGAGTATGTGCACAGATCCCCTTATTGGACAGATTCAGGAATTCCTCTGATCTTTAAATTATTCCTTCTGACTCTGTCTTCAATGTGTGCCATGTTTGTTTTAAGCCAATCTATTTAATTAAGTAAAAATAGTGATAAGCGCTTCAAAACGGTAATGTGTAAACACTAAGCCAATAATACAATATATGACAAAACCATAAAATACTTCTACAAGTCTTGAGATGTGTAAAGAAAAACAGTGATGATAATGCTAAATTATCAAACTAGTGCATCTATGTGCCAATAAATGAAATCCTATTCAACCAATGTGAGTGTGTACTGTGTGTCAGGTACGGTTGATACTGGACAGTCTCTATAGAGTGGTGGAGTGGTTAGCTGGGTGTAGGGTGATTGGAGTCTTCACTTGGAATGCTGTACAAGATCTTTGAAATCCAAAGGAGTGTTGTAGTTCCCTTACCTTAGGGCTGCTATATGTAGGCATATAGTGGTGGATCCTGCTGCATTTGAGGTCTCGATTTCTCAGTGAGGTTCCCTCTTCCTCTTCCTTATGGCTGGGATGGTCCGGGCTCAGCGCTCCACAAAGGGGATGTAGGGAATGTGGAGGGAGATAGAGAAAAAATGCCTCGCTACTGGTGGCTCTCTTGGACCATTAGACTGCCCCCCGTCGCCTTATCCATTGCCATTCGCCTCATGTATTTCACTACATGCAATGGGTGGACCTCGAAAAGACGACAACATCATCATCTTTTACCATGAGATTTATTAGAGTCACATATTGAATCTAATATTTATTTTAATTTATATTTATTTTATCTATTTTATCGATTTAAGATAATACTAAGAACATGTAGGAGACCACACTATCTCTTACACGAATATCCCAATTAGATGTATTAACACCAGTAAGGATAATTTGGGAGCTTTGTGGAGATTGAGCATTGTGCACGCCAGTTTACTCTGTATTTTTCTATTTTTCTGTCTATCTAATCCTGGCCCCAACATAGCCCGCATTTGTCCCAAGAACGGGACTTCAAGAAAATGGCGGCATGTTTACATCCGGTCAATAGTGAATATAAGCAGTGATCCGTCAACCAATAGGAATCCCCTGATGAAGTCACGAGGCACGTGACGTAACGCCGTAGGGAAGTCGAGATCACGTGACACCTGCACAAGCCGGAGGCCAATAGACTTAGCGGTATTACGATTGCTCCGTCTCGTCTCACATTTATTTTGCATCCAGCTTGTTTCGTATTTTGGACTTTGTTTTGATATCTTTTACTCGTTTTTTCAATAAAACTACTTTTATTGGTATCTATATACTTCACCATTGGAGGCATTTTTTCTCTATCTCCCTCCACATTCCCTACATCCCCTTTGTGGAGCGCTGAGCCCGGACCATCCCAGCCATAAGGAAGAGGAAGAGGGAACCTCACTGAGAAATCGAGACCTCAAATGCAGCAGGATCCACCACTATATGCCTACATATAGCAGCCCTAAGGTAAGGGAACTACAACACTCCTTTGGATTTCAAAGATCTTGTACAGCATTCCAAGTGAAGACTCCAATCACCCTACACCCAGCTAACCACTCCACCACTCTATAAAGACTGTCCAGTATCAACCGTACCTGACACACAGTACACACTCACATTGGTTGAATAGGATTTCATTTATTGGCACATAGATGCACTTGTTGCATGGGACTTTTTTAGTTTGATAATTTAGCATTATCATCACTGTTTTTCTTTACACATCTCAAGACTTGTAGAAGTATTTTATGGTTTTGTCATATATTGTATTATTGGCTTAGTGTTTACACATTACCGTTTTGAAGCGCTTATCACTATTTTTACTTAATTTCTATACCTGTGTTTTGTGGACACTCTAGATTGAGCCGCCTCAGACCAGTTGATGTGACTCTAGTTCACCTTCGTTTACTCACAGTAGCGCATCAGCCTTTCTTTACATATTTTTTCAATCTATTTAATTCTCCCTTCCATGATGGGCATCTACCAGGTCATTGATATGTGCTGCAAATTCCCCCATCTTATTTTCAATGTGATCCACTCTGGATTCAATTACCTGAATCTCCTTGTTAAATTTCTGCATGTGTCCATTATAGCCTGTTTCTTGGTGGGGAATGTTTCTATGCTCTCAGGCAGTTCTCTAGTGTCTTCCTCAGAATCAGTGCTAGGGCTGGCAGCTGGGCTGCATTGAGAGCCATCCATCCGGAATTTGGCTTTGGCAGGGCTAGCTCACTGAGACATGTTAGGGTAGCACTGAGGGCTAGAGGGTGACTATTTCTGCTGGTGGATTTAGCTGGGATGGAGTTTGAACTATGGGTCGGGGTGGATGTGGAACCGGTGCCATCTTGCCTACCTCCATGCAGCTGCAGTGTGAAGAATTCCGTCAGCCTATTCCTGTTGTCTTTTCTTTTCCTCTGCATGATCTTCAGGTTGGTGGGGTGCAGATCGCTCTGTTGGTGAGTTGAAAAGGCCCTCTGGAAAGCTGTTTTGTGCCGATACCTGTCCCTGGGATGCAGAGCTCAGCTCTCACGCTGCCATCTCGGTCTGCGGGCGACCACGCCCACCAAATAAATGTAAATTTAAAGCGGAATTACACTTTTCTTTGCATATATATATATATATATATATATATATATATATATATATATATATAAAAATATATATATGTATATATATCGCAGACATCCACAGTGGAGGGATTGGCGTTCCACAGAGACCACTAACCCTGAACCCAGTATTCTACTACATATTTGTGACCAAACTTAGGTGTGCGGTCAACATTTTTGAGGTGAGCACAGACACACAAGGGGGGCACGTGTGTGGAATCACTAAAAGTCAGTGAAAATTTCCAGCTGTGAAGTAAAGTCACATATCACTGCAGATTCTGTATTGTTTCATTGTTTTTTATTGAAAAAGAAGAAAGACAGTTGCACTTAGTACAGCAAAAGAACAGTACGTCGTACGTTATATAGTGAACAATATCGCAATGAAATGCTGGAGCAGTAATCAGTAAAGAATTAGTAGTGACATAAGTGCAACACATGTTACAGGTGACAAAGTCAACACTAACACTAAAAATATACTCAATTGTTTTATTTTTTTTCATGAAAGCTTTATTGAGAAACATTTCAAGACATCGAGTAACCTCCAGTACACTCTGGGGCACACAATACTATAAAAAAACAACCACAAAAATCTGAACATACTATTGCTTTTGTAAAAAAAAATTACGTAATAAAATCGTATCAAGATAACCAAAAGAAATGTAATAGATTAGTACGCTGGCAAATTTTTCTTTTTTTTTTTTTACAAAAATAGTTCTCTCCGTGTCCAATAAGCACTTAAACTACCATAGAAAAAAAACAAAAAAAAACAAAAGCTCGGTGGAACGCTCACCCAAATATCGTCAGACCAGGTGCCCCAATTGGGTGCGCACAAAACCTGGAATCGACTCAGATAAGCAATAAAAAACATTCCACTCAAAATTAGGTCAATCTCAGAGTCCTGAAATAAAAGAAAGGACCAGAACCCCGAGAATGACCAAACTACCAAATAAGTAGATATCCTTCGTCACAATGCGTCTTTAAGAACACAGAGAAAACCACTGCCACAACCAAAGCACCCTCAGAGGATATATATTAAAGGGAGAAATGCTTATGAACATAAGAACATAAAAAGCATTCTATTACTGATTGATAGCTTTCAAAAACAAATCATAAGAGGCAAGAAAGAAAAGAACATAGTAAAAGGGTAAAATAAGAGGATGAAAAGAACAGTGTCAGTTTAAGGACTAAAGAGAATCGGTGCATTACAGTGCTCCAACCATTCCCGGTATCAAGGAAATTCCCATGTATTGGGCCCAAGGTTCCCATGTTGCCTCAAAAGCCTCTGTGGTCTTCATAATGGAGCTAACTAGTTTTTCTTGGGTCATTATCTAAGAAATCTTTCTTTTAGTAGCCATGATATGGACCTTTGGAAGCTTCCATGCCTTTGCTATAGCGGTTTTGGCCCCTAATAACATAAAGGCGATCAGCTTACGAGTGAATTTGGGTATCCCAGGATATATAAGCATTTATAAGAGCTATTTGGGGAGATTTCTTCAAAGGGGTATCTGTAACTTTCCGGATAAGGGAGAACACCTTATTCCAATTACTTCTGATTTTCGGACACTCCCACCAGATGTGCAACATGGAACCTGGGGTCTGACACCCTCTGAAACATAACGGTGATGTGGAAGGGAACATCAAAGAGAGTCTGGTGGGTACCAAGTACCACCTCATCAGAACCTTAAGATTAGCTTCTATTAATGAAACATTCACTATACCTTTGAACGCTCTTAATCCCGCTTTGTGCCATTCTTTCAGATCCCAGGTTTTACTCAAATTTTAGACATATAGAACAAAAAGAAGATAAAAAAAAGTAAAACAAAATAGTCAAACAAAGAGCAAACATTAGGTCTAGCTCAAAGGATCTTAAAGGTATAAACTGTAAGTTGCAAACCAACAGATAAATAGGATGGTCAGACAAAAAGGCACTCCTAGAAAAATTATCGATCCTTGGCCCATAGAACCCACAAGTGCCAGTGGTGGTCAAATAGACGCTTAGAGCCATGTTTATATGCCAGTAAATTTTCAAATGCAAAATTTTGCTTAACCATATCAATCAACTCCGACGCATTAGGAGACAAATCAGATTTCCATTTCCTAGCAATTAAAAGCCTAGCGGCTATTAGGATGTGGGTAACAATTTTTCGACAGTCCGGGGGAAACAGATCTATACCCAGATTGAGAATAGCTAGAGCCGGAGAGGGTGGGGTGAGGATCCCAGTTATTTCAGAGATTATACAGAATACCCTGTTTCAGAAACTGGTAGGGTTTCTGCATGACCGAAAAATGTGCATAATCTGGCCCACCCCCCACAACCTCTCCAACACAACGGGGAGTGTAAATTCAAAAATTTAGAGAGTCTATATGGAGTGAAGTACCATCTCAGGGCCATTTTGTGGGCTAGCTCCCAATGATTTGCGCATTTGGAGGCCTGGTAAATGGATTTAAAAGCTGACTGCCACTGGAAATCTGTAAAAGATTTACCAAGGTCCGATTCCCATCTTTGATAAGAAGTAGATTTTTTAAAGGTATTTTTGCTCTGCAGCATGTTGTAAAATAAAGAAGTACCTTTAGCAGAAGGGGATGAGTCAACAAAGAAACGCCAGCCTTGCTTGCATATAGTTATTTTGGGGGAGGTGAGAGATTTCAAAAGGTGGGAGAGTTGGAGATACAGCTGTATAAGTAGAGGTCTGGAACAGGCACATGAAATTCGTCCCGAATCTGAGCAAAGGGCTTGAGTTTGTTGTCTTTATATAGCTGCTGAAGAGTGCACATACATTTTTTTCATTTTTTTGTTCCGTTTCGTATGGTCCCGTCTGTTGGTTTCCGTTCGTTTTTCGTAAGACGCCCGTTTTCCCGTTCGTTCCCGTTCGTTTGTCGTTTGCCGCGATTTTTTCGTATTCCGATCGTTTCGTATTTCCGTTACCGTTTTATTTTCGTACATGCGGGATGATTCGTTATTGTGTTTAATTCATGTTCGTTTCTTGTTAGACAATAATTATCGTGAATTTTTGTCAATTTGCATTCTGTGTATCTTGAATGCTTTTCTTTTGTTAGTGTCAGTTGTATGTTCATTGTTCAATGACATCTATAACAAAAGAATTTCATTATGTATATTGAATGAATTCCTTTTTCTGTTTTCTGTGTATTCAAAATACTGAAGGCAAATCTTTTGTTATAGGTGTCATATCAACATACGAAAATAACAAAAGAAACGGGTTCAAATGCAAATCTTTTGTTTATGTTTTTTTTTTGAATGGCCAGAGAGTTAGGCTGGCCATACATGATACAATTTTCTGTGCAATTTTCTTTAGATTTACCTTCAACTATGTAGTGCAAGGGCCTGCCTGATTGCATACAATTGAAAGTGTTGTTTAGTTTGACCTCATATTATATGGTTTTTGGTAAATCTAAAAGAAAATTGTACAAGAAAATTGAACATGTATGGCCAGCCTCAGTGACTGAAAGCAGCTTCTCTTTTGTGCCTAGTGAGTACACTTGTACAGTAAAGACAAATAAACTTTTCTGTGGATTTTCATCTAAAGGGACATCAGTTGGCCAGACTTTTGAACCCAAAATGGTTTTCTGATGCAGTTTAAAAAACGAACGATCGGAAAACGATCGTTTTTATGTTTGTTGTTAAAACAGTCTGACCAAGTGTATGGGGCTTAACAATACTATTGTTAAGCCCCATACACTTTGTCAGACTGTTTTAACAACAAACATAAAACATAAAAACGATTGTTTTCCGATCGTTCTCAGAAAATTTGTTCGTTTTTAAACTGCATCAGAAAACCATTTTTGGGTTCAAAAGTCTGGCCAACTGATCTCCCTTCAGATGAAAATCCACAGAAAAGTTTATTTGTCTTTACTGTACAAGTGTACTCACTAGTCACTACTCAGCACAAAAGAGAAGCTGCTTTCAGTCACTGAGGCTGGCCATACATGTTCAATTTTCTTGTACAATTTTCTTTTAGATTTACCAAAAAACATATAATATGAGGTCAAACTAAACAACACTTTCAATTGTATGCAATCAGGCAGGCCCTTGCACAGAAAATTGTATCATGTATGGCCAGCCTAACTCTCTGGCCATTCAAAAAAACCATAAACAAAAGATTTGCATTTGAACCCGTTTCTTTTGTTATTTTCGTATGTTGATATGACACCTATAACAAAAGATTTGCCTTCAGTATTTTGAATACACAGAAAACAGAAAAAGGAATTCATTCAATATACATAATGAAATTATTTTGTTATATATTTCATTGAACAATGAACATACAACTGAAAACGAACACAAAACGGATTCAAACAAAATACACAATGCAAACCTCTTGATACAGATTTAATTTTCGTTATTTTGCCGTTTTCGTTTTGTCGTTTTTTCCCGTCGGATCGTTCGTTCTTATTTGCGGTCGTTCGTTATGCGGCTTATCCGTTATCCCGTCGTTTTCGTATTTTGGTGCTTTACAGTTTTCGTATGTACACATTATCCCGCGGATACGAAAATGAACATTTTCGTACGAAAATAACATTCGTACGAACGGGAATGCACATATCTACAAAATACCAGTCTCCTCCCATCTTTGCAAGGATATACTAGGAACCAGCAGTTCCAACATTTTTATCGGAATGGGCACATAAATCTCCTGTTCTGGAGAGGGTTCTATAGAGCAGAATACTCTCCACGCTACCAAGGAAGCCTGAGTGGAAGGAGGAAGGTGCCTTAACGTCCTCGGCTTCCAAACATCGACTAGTAGTAAATTTCGAAGTGGGGAGGTAGAGCTACAATGTTGTTCGACATCTATCCAAAGTTTATTTGGGGTGGTCGAGAACCAACTCCTGAGCTGGGCCAAATGAATAGCCACCCAGTAGTCATGTAAGTCAATCAATCCCATGCCTCCAGCATACCTATGTTTTATAAGCTGGGCATGTGAGCATCTAGGTTTCATTTTTTGCCAAACAAAATTTTTCAAAATCTTGTTAAGCGCTAAGAGATGTGCTTTTTTTAGAGGCAAAGGGAGTGTTCTAAACATGTATAAGATCTGAGGTAGCATAAACATTTTGAAGGTGGCTAGGCGCCCCCGTCCAAGAGAGTTCACATTTAGACATTTTCTTTGCGTCGGATGTTAGTTTATCGATAAGAGAGGAATAATTAATGAATGAATGAATGAAAACTTATATAGCGCGGCACATGCGAACTGAATCGCCTCTGGGCGCTTGTTGTTCCTGTCTCCTTTGGTATCAAAAGAGATGAGTCTTGATCTTTCTACTGAATGCTAGGTAGTTCTCCTCCAATTAACATCTGACACCAATCGAATCCCATGCGTACTCCACGTGTATGAATATAAAGATTGAAGTCATTTTCGGAGGACAGGGTCCACACCTAAATCCAGCACCAGGGATTTTGTATAATTAACTTTGTAGTAGGACAGGGCACTGAAGGTCATAAGAATATCATGGGCTGCTGCTAAAGAGGTACTAGGATTAGTCACAAAGATAATTATGTCAGCCCTCAAAATTTCTACTCGCCTACTAGCATTTAGCAAGTGGATTTAAGCTGGGGGCGAGTGATGACAGGACTGCATGACCAATCTCCCTCCAATCTGTGCCTACACTTAGGCGCCGTACACACGGCCGAGGTTCTCGCTGAAAATCAGCGAGAACCTCGCTGGAATGCACATTCCAGCGAGGACCTCGGCCGTGTGTACGGTCTCGGCGAGCTTCCCGTCGGGAAGCCCGTCGAGCCGAAATAGAGAGCACGCTCTCTATTTCCTCGACGGCCCGCCTGGAAGAATGGCTGGTTGCCATTCCCGACGGGCGGGTCGCCGAATTCGACGGCCGGGAGAGAACCTCGACGGGCGGAACGATGTGTTCTGCCCGTCGAGGTTCTCTGCCGTGTGTACGCGGCCTGAGAGCCCTGAAGCGATTGGTGGCCAAAGAGGAAAGGTGCATGCATGGGAAAAGTAGTCTGGTGAGGCGCGCACAGGCAGAGCAGTACACAGGTGCTCTCCTTACAATTCTCATTAAGCCATGGGACCTAACAGTATGACCTCTCTGCCCCCTTCCCCCAACCAATGTAGCTGGAGAGCAGGGAGCAGGAAGTAATGAGTGAGGTGGAGGTTTGCGAAAATGACCACTCCGGGTGTCCCAGGTAGGCAGTGCAGCGCTCACTGAAAGTAGCCCTGACATGAGAGCTGCAGCCTTCCAGTTTGTGCTGTTTGTGCAGTTTTCTTCTTGTGCTCTATGTAAGTGTCCAGCAGCTCAGCCTGAGCACTGCAAGCAGACTGGTCTCAATGTGTGCTGTGCAGTGTCAGCGTGCGCTGTGCTATGGTGTCAATGGCTGTGCAGTTGTGTGGATCTTGGCGCTGGATTGTATTCCCTCCCGCTGTGCTGCAGCTCCTCTCCTTACTGCCAGCCTGAATAAAAGGGGGAAGTGGGGACATGCAAGCGTGGAGCCGCACACACAGGCTCCTGATGATGAGATAAATAGGAGAGGGAGAGAGAGAGAGGATGGATGGGAGTTGCAGAGGAGACAGCAAGAGAATGGGGAAGAGACCCGGTTCTAGCGCAATTAGGCACGGGGCAGTGTATGAATTAGGTGGGGCAACTGGTGGCGAGTAACACTTGAGACCTGGCTAGTAGCTCAGGGGTTGAAATTTTGAGCCCTGATTATGTCATCTGCGAACAAATTAATAACATTGGAACTATGTTGAAATTTAAAACCAGTAATTTGTGATGAGCTCCTAATTGCTTCTGCCAGGGGTTCAATTAACAAATTAAAAATGGAAGGGGATAAAGGGCATCCTTGTCTGGTCCCATTGGAGATTGTAAAGGAGCGGGACAGAATATTGGAGGTGTACACCTTTGCAGAGGGCGAAGTATATAATGCAATATGGCTGATAAAATGGGCCCAGTGAATCCAAATTTCTGAAGAGTGTGGGTCATATACTGCCAATGGATACGGTCGAATGGCTTCTCCGCGTCCAGGGACAGCAGCAGAGAAGGCACCCGACCCGCTCCAGCGAGATGAATTATGCCCATCACTCTCCTAGTTGCATCAGACGCCTGGCGTTCGGCAACAAAGCCTGTCTGATCAGGTTTGATAAGGATTGGGAGAATAGGAGTAAGTCTATGTGCAATAATGTTTGCATATATTTTAAGATCCGTATTTAACAATGAAATCGGTCTATAGTTGGCCGGTTGGGTAGGATCCTCACCTGGTTTCGGGATGGTTACAATATAGGCCTGTAACATCTCCTCCAGGAAAAGAGGATTTCCCTAGTGGTAACGAAGAAATAGCTTTACTGATTTCCTGGGGAGTTATAGGCGCACTAAGCGTTTGTAATTGCACAGCCGTGAGAGTGGGGAGTTGCAAAGAGGCCAAAAAGGATTGAATATCAGGGCTGCTATAGGCTGTGGTGTGCTAGGGTCATCTTTCAAATTATAAAGCGAACCATAATAGGACGCAAAAGCATCAGCAATAGCCTTAGGATTGATAATTTTTTTGCTTCGAGCAGGGGTCTATCAGAAGTCCAATCTTAGTTTAAAGCTTCCTCGCTTTAAAGCGATTAGCAAGAAATTTGCCTGTTTTATTGCCTGGGGAGTAGTGTGCAAGTTTAAGGGCTCTAAGATATTTATCATGTCGCTCTATCAGGAGCAGACGTAAATCAGAATGTAACTGTCAGGAAAGGTCCCCCCCGCTGGTGATTCTGCCTGTTATTTGGGCTGCAGTACTGGCCTCCACCAGCGGGGGGTTCTTGGCAGTATGGAGCACACAGCCCTTCCTGCGTTCAGGTGTGACCTGAATGCAATCAGCACGCCTCTATAATACCCGGCGTGTGTAATCACTCCTCGCCCTGGTATCAGTCTACAACCTTGATCCTGAGCCTGTTACTCTGACCCTGAACCTGCTTTCTGGACCTGATCCTTATCCTGGACTGCCCTTCCTGCTCTCCCCTTTACCTTGGATCATGTTCCCCTTGGATTCCTGCCCCACAGCCTGCCCATCCATCCGCTCCCTGCTCCGTTGTGTCCCGTCCTCACCCATCTTCTGTGATCTCCTGGTATATGACCTCGGCTTGGCTTTTTGTTTATGATTACGGCATTTCCACTTGACTTATATCTATGCTTTGTTGTTATTTGTGCACTGGTTGTCTTCACCTGTTTTGTTCACCTTGTAAATAAACACCTTTTATTTCACTGCATACATTGTTGGTCTCCTCTGTGTAGGCACACAGTACTGGTCTATTTAGAATCCTTGACAGTATACCAGGGCCACTTGACCAGACGTGCCTGCATAAGGAACCATCCTCTTGTGGTGCGTTTTTTAAAACATGGATTTCAATGAAATTACTTACTTTTCTCTGCTAGCAGAGGAGGATGAGGAGTACTGTCGCCAGCTGTTTGAGGGATGGACAAGTGACCAGCTGATGGAAGCCATCCGATCAGCCCATTCCATGGTGGATTTGGGTTATTTGTCTTATGATGATATTCAGCCATTTATCAAGTTATGTGTTAAACCTGCCCTGTCAGTTATCCCAGATGGTAGTGATGACTTCTCTTCCCCCTTCAGTCGTGACCAAGTCGAATCCTTGGTGTGGTTAATGGAGGATGATCCGGCTTATTTTAATGAGCATTATTCCTCCTGTCCCCAGCAAAAGTTATCTGAGTGTATTGATTCTGTGCAGTCTCTGATTAGGCAAGGTGTGTGTGAACCTGCTTTTGTTCAACCTGTGCTGCAGGCATGGTCAGATCTCCTGATTCCAGCCAAGCCACTGCATTCCAGCCCTGCCATTAACCACTTACCTTCCCAAGGATCTAGCCATCCATTGCCAATGACAACCTCAGCTATAGCCCAGTTAATTCCGCTTTCTACCAAGTATTATTACCCAGTCTCTACTTGTTGTACCTACCCCGCCTTTAATCCACCTGCTTCTTCCTTTTCACCAGTAACAACTCCACAAAAACCTCCTCCAGTCACCATCCCTGTGTCTCTGCCATATTCCAACCCTTCCTCCTACTTAATTCCATCCTCTTCATACATCACTTATAAGCTCAGTCAGTGGGTGTGTCAGTGAGGTGTGCAGCAGACGTGCAGCAGACGCTCTCACCTTAGTCTGCTCACCTTAGGGACTGGGAGAGCAGGACGCTCTCAAACGAGTCGGCTCTCCCCAGGGTTAGCATTAGGCAGGCAGGATCTTGTCACAGCTCTCTCCTCCACTTCTTCTCCAGACATCCAGACATCCTCCCCAGGTAGGCCCTACCTTCCATCACCTTCCCTGGAACCGATTGGCGGCCGTCCTTATCAGGATAAGCCGCCGAATCGGCGGAACACTGGGGTTACCCTCCCTCTCCTTACCCCACATTACCACCCACCTATCAGTGTAACCTTCCCCTCGGAGCCTCCCCGCGATTCCCCGTTTGCTCCCCTGAACCGCGCCGGCCGTCACTGATTCGCGGCCGCCGCAGCTTAGGAAAGGCCGCGGCTTCATCCGCGGCCTAGCGGCGCGCCGCATTTTCGGCCAAATCTTTGGTTGTAGCCCCCAGGAGTTCACCCCCAACCACTGTAGGCACTCATCCACCCCTGGCCTCAACAACCACCCCCCCCCCTGGCTCACCAATCCACCCAGCTGGCTACATACCAGCCTGGGTCCCATGCCCTGCTCCTGGTCGGCGGCCATCTTGGTACACCCAGCAGTGTTAGCAGTGTCAGCTTCCCCCCCCCCACCCCCCCTGTCACAACTTAATAGCACTTGATCCAGGGGCTTGCCCGATCGCCTTTCAGGGATCAGGAAGGAATTTTTTCCCCTACCAAAGGCAAATTGGCATAGCATGGTTAGGGTTTTTTTGCCTTCCTCTGGACCAAGCCGGGAGGATTCACTGAATCCTCTCTTTCATCGCCACCAAAAGGAACAACTTTTTCACCAGTGAATGGCGACCATGGCTGATCGGCGGTACTCCGCAGAAACCATTTGGAATTTGAGGCGTTTCGCCGCAATACTGCCAGCCATCACCAAAAATACCCTAAGAATTGAGCACCTTTTGAGGATCGATCGTCGATCGACCGTCAAAAATTTGAGCCGTTTACCCCAACCTAAGCGCATTTCATGTGCTCTGATCAACACAAGATCGGCAGTAAAACACTGACTTGAAATCCATGATTTCATTCTACAACAAGACCTAGACTGCCTCTTCATTACAGAGAGCTGGCTCACAGCCGACTGTAACACCATTCTAGGAGAATTGGTGCCAGAAAACTACCGTATTATAACGGAAAACAGAATAGGGCAAAGAGGAGGAGGACTGGCGGTGATCCATAAGACGCGTCTTGCGATCACAAAACCAAGCCTCCAAAACCCTCTTCCATTCATGGAAACCCTTAGGCCGCGTACACACGAGGGGATATGTCCGCTGAAAACGGTCCGATGGACCGTTTCAGCAGACATCTCCGCTCGTGTGTATGGGCTAGCGGACAGATTTCTCCACCCGACAGATTTCAAAGCATGCTTTGAAATCTATCCGGTGGGAATCTGTCCGCCCGACATGTCTGCTGGTTAGTACACTTACCAGCAGACATGTCGGCTCCCACCACCGCCGCGCCGCTGCCGAATGGATTCGGCGCATGCGCGGAAGTGTTTTACTTCCTGGTGCGGTGACGTTGCGGTGACGCGGCGGCGTCAACGTCACCGCCGCGTCACCGCCACGTCACCGCGCCTTCCGGCGGCGGGGAATTTGATCCGATGGTGTGTACACGCCATCGGATCAAACTCCCGATCGGACATATCCGATGGAAATGGTCCGCGGACCGTTTTCATCGGATATATCCGATCGTGTGTATGGGGCCTGACTCTTCAACTGCAAGTAAACGGCCAGGAGACCGTCCGGATTCTACTCTGCTATAGGCCACCTGGCCCCAAGTCGCAGCTGCTCCCATCTTTGACGGACTTTGTCTCCACTTATACCCTGAATAGCAAACACCTTTTGCTGCTCGGGGATTTCAACCTTTGGGCCAACTCCCCGCAAGACCCCATTGCCGACGCCTGCATCGACCACCTGGAAGGATTAGGGCTTCAGCAACTAGTATGTGGGCCCACACATGCTTCAGGTCATACGCTCGATCTTATTTTCAGACAAGATCTGGAAATAAAAATCTTGGAAAATGAACCGTTGCCATGGACAGATCACCATGCAATTAAATTCATTATTTCCGAATTCCCCCCCTTAACAAAAACATCAAATCCAGTGACAACACACTGGACCAGATGTCAGAAGAAGCTCCATTCGGAACTCTTCAAAGCCACGTTAGGGGGAAAAATAAACACAATTCAGCCGCATCAAACAGCGGAAGAAATACTAGAGGCCATAAACACAGCACTATTGCAGTCAGCTGACTTGATAGCGCCGAAACGAAAGACCCAGATCAGGAAAAACAACTCCGGCTGGTTCAACAACCAGCTGGCGTTACTGAAGCAAGAGCGTAGAAGGGCAGAAGCAGCCTGGAAAAGAAGCTCTTCAGATGAGAACCTCGCGATTTACAAGGCAATAACCAGAAAATACTACAAGCAAATTTTCGAAGCCAAGAAAAACTATTTTTCTGAGGCTATCAACGGTGCCCTAAATCGCCCCCGCAAACTCTTCAAGCTGGTCACTCAGACCATGAATCCAGGATGCCTTGAAGCCCCCAACTTGGATACACAAGAATTTTGCGATGAGTTATTGGATTGCTTCATTAACAAAATTGAGGCAATCCGGCAAAGCATTCAGCAGAACAATTGCTCTCCCAGCCCCCCCTGTAGTCATTTACACAGTACCAGCAGCAATTCACCACAGTGTGGTGAGTTCACGCTGGAACCCATCTCCATTCAGACCACTAAAAATATCATCGGCACTCTGCGCAACAGCACTGCGCCAAATGATATTATCCCCACCAAACTGCTGAAGGAATGCGCCGACATCCTGGCACCTCCTGTCACGCAGCTTATTAACCAATCCTTCAGGGAGGGCAAAATGCCCTCCCAGCTGAAGGAGGGCTTCATTCAACCCATCTTGAAGTAAGCCACCCTGGATCCTAAGGATCCACTTAACTGGCGCCCCACAACAGGCCTAAATGTTCTCTCCAAGGTAATGGAGAAGGCAGTGGTACAGCAGCTGCAACAGCATCTAGATACCCACAACTTACTCGACCCATTGCAATCGGGATTCCGTCCGGGACACGGGACGGAAACAGCATTGCTTAAGATATGGGACGACGTTCTTGAGGCCGCAGACGAAGGAGAATCTTCTCTTCTGGTTCTGCTGGACCTAAGCGCAGCCTTTGATACAGTTGATCACAAGCTATTATTGACTCGGCTGGCTAAAATAGCCAAAGTCGCAGAAAGCGATCTATCCTGGTTCTCCTCTTTTGTGGAAAACCGATCGCAAATAGTTAAGCTAGGACCATTCACTTCGGAACAACGCACATTATCGTGCGGGGTCCCTCAGGGATCTCCCCTGTCGCCGATGTTATTTAACATCTATCTGCGTCCTCTTTTTGAAATCATCAGCAGCCAAAAACTGCTATATCACTCTTACGCAGACGACACGCAACTGTACTTCCGCATTTGCAATAAAATGGATCACCACCTCAATCTAGAGACATGCCTCTCTTTGATTGAGGACTGGATGACAAAGAGTTATCTCAAACTCAACGGAGCGAAAACAGAACTTCTTCTGTTTCACGCCAAGCATAGCAATCAATCGATAACAACCTGGATCCCCCCGCCCATTCTGGGCAAAGTCATCACCCCTAGCGCCAAAGTCAAAAGTCTTGGGGTCATCTTTGACTCCGACATGACAATGAACGCACAAATAGGGGCAGTAGTCAGCGGATCTCACTATCTGCTGCGCCTACTACGCAGACTCACGCCTTTTATTCCCAAGAAAGACATAGCGGTCGTGGTGGGAGCGATTGTAAACTCCAGATTGGACTATGCAAATGCCCTTTACCTCGGACTTCCCAAGTACCAAATCGCTCGTCTTCAAGCCGTTCAAAATACGGCCGCCAGACTTGTGACTGGGAAAAAACCCTGGGAATCAATCTCACCCTCGTTGAGATCCCTTCACTGGCTACCAGTCAAAGACAGAATCACCTTTAAAGCACTCTGTCTAACGCATAGATGTATCCATGGGAATGCTCCCCATTATCTATGCGAAAAATTAAAAATTTACAATCCCAATCGTATTCTACGATCCAACAATCAAAATCGGCTTCAGATACCGAAAGCCAGATACAAGTCCAAAGGAGACAGGAGATTCGCTGTCCAAGGTCCCAGACTATGGAACGCCTTACCTGTCAGCATTCGACTGGAGGAGAACTACTTGGTCTTCAGGAGAAAGATTAAGACTCATCTCTTTTGATCTCAAAGGAGATAGGAACAACAAGCGCCCAGAGGCGATTTATTTCGCATGTGCTGCGCTATACAAGTTCTTCATTCATTCATTCATTCATTCATTCATTAACAAACCTGCAGTATCTAAGTCTAAAAATAAACAGAAGTACTTCCCAACCCACACCATCGTGCCAGTTACCCAGCCTGTCCCAGTGCCATCTGTTCAGCCTGTTCCAGTGCCATCTGTTCAGCCTGTTCCAGTGCCATCTGTTCAGCCTGTTCCAGTGCCATCTGCTCTACCTGTTCCTGTGCCATCTGCTCTACCTGTTCCTGTGCCAGCTACTCTATCTGTCCCAGTGCCATCTGTTCAGCCTGTCCCAGTGCCATCCGACCAGCCTGTTCCAGTGCCAGCCTCCCAGCTTGTGCCATCCGACCAGCCTGTTCCGGTGCCAGCCGACCAGCCTGTTCCGGTGCCAGCCGACCAGCCTGTTCCGGTGCCAGCCGACTAGCTTGTGCCAGCCGACCAGCCCGTTTCCGGTGCCAGCCGCCCAGCTTGTGCCATCCGACCAGCCTGTTCCAGTGCCAGCCGCCCAGCTTGTGCCATCCGACCAGCCTGTTCCAGTGCCAGCTGCCCAGCTTGTGCCAGCTGACCAGCCTGTTCCAGTGCCAGCCGACCAGCCTGTTCCAGTGCCAGCCATCCAGCTTGTGCCAGCCAACCAGCCTGTTCCAGTGCCAGCCGCCCAGCTTGTGCCACCCGACCAGCCTGTTCCAGTACTGGCCGACCAGCCTGTTCCAGTGCCAGCTGCCCAGCTTGTGCCATCCGATCAGCCTGTTCCAGTGCCAGCTGCCCACCTTGTGCCATCCGACCAGCCTGTTCCAGTGCCATCCGACCAGCCTGTTCCAGTGCCAGCCACCCAGCTTGTGCCAGCCGACCAGCCTGTTCCTGTGCCAGCCGACCAGCCTGTGCCAGCCGACCAGCCTGTTCCTGTGCCAGCTGACCAGCCTGTTCCTGTGCCAGCCGACCAGCTTGTTCCTGTGCCAACTGCCCAGCCTGTTCCAGTGCCAGCTTCCCAGCTTGTTCCTGTGCCAGCTGCCCAGCTTGATGACCCGGAGCCTCTGTCTGCTGCCCAGCTCGCCAACCCAGAGCCTCTGTCTGCTGCCCAGCTCGCCGACCCGGAGCCTCTGTCTGCTGCCCAGCTCGCCGCCTGGGAGCCTCTGTCTGCTGCCCAGCTCGCCCGACCCGGAGCCCGCTGCCCAGCTCGACGACCCGGAGCCTCTGCCCACTGCCCAGCTCGATGACCCAGAGCCTCTGCCCACTGCCCAGCTTGACAACCCGGAGCCTCTGCCCGCTGCCCAGCTCGATGACCCGGAGCCTCTGCCCGCTGCCCAGCTCGATGACCCGGAGCCTCTGCCCGCTGCCCAGCTTGACGACCCGGAGCCTCTGCCTGCTGCCCAGCTCGATGACCCAGAGCCTCTGTCCGCTGCCCAGCTTGAGGACCCGGAGCCTCTGCCCGCAGCCCAGCTTGATGACCCGGAGCCTCTGTCTGCTGCCCAGCTCAATGACCCGGAGCCTGCTGCCCAGCCCGACAACCCCGGAGCCTCTGTCTGCTGCCCAGCTCGATGACCCGGGGCCTCTGTCTGCTGCCCAGCTCGATGACCCGGGGCCTCTGTCTGCTGCCCAACTCAATGACCCGGAGCCTCTGTCTGCTGCCCAGCTCGATTACCCAGAGCCTCTGTCTGCTGCCAAGCTCGCTGACCCGGAGCCTCTGTCTGCTGCCCAGCTCGACGACCCAGAGCCTGCTGCCCAGCTCAATGACCTGGAGCCTCTGCCCGCTGCCCAGCTTGACGACCCAGAGCTTCTGCCCGCTGCCCAGCTCGATGACCCGGAGCCTCTGCCCGCTGCCCAGCTTGATGACCCGGAGCCTCTGCCCGCTGCCCAGCTCGACGACCCGGAGCCTCTGCCCGCTGCCCAGCTTGATGACCCGGAGCCTCTGCCCGCTGCCCAGCTCGATGACCCGGAGTCTCTGCCCGCTGCCCAGCTCGATGACCCGGAGCCTCTGCCTGCTGCCCAGCTCGATGACCCAGAGCCTCTGTCCGCTGCCCAGCTCGAGGACCCGGAGCCTCTGCCCGCAGCCCAGCTCGATGACCCGGAGCCTCTGTCTGCTGCCCAGCTCAATGACCCGGAGCCTGCTGCCCAGCCTGACAACCCCGGAGCCTCTGTCTGCTGCCCAGCTCGATGACCCGGGGCCTCTGTCTGCTGCCCAGCTCAATGACCCGGAGCCTCTGTCTGCTGCCCAGCTCGATGACCCGGAGCCTCTGTCTGCTGCCAAGCTCGCCGACCCGGAGCCTCTGTCTGCTGCCCAGCTCGACGACCCAGAGCCTGCTGCCCAGCTCAATGACCTGGAGCCTCTGCCCGCTGCCCAGCTTGACGACCCAGAGCTTCTGCCCGCTGCCCAGCTCGATGACCCGGAGCCTCTGCCCGCTGCCCAGCTCGACGACCCAGGAGCCTCTGCCCGCTGCCCAGCTCGACGACCCGGAGCCTCTGCCCGCTGCCCAGCTTGATGACCCGGAGCCTCTGCCCGCTGCCCAGCTCGATGACCCGGAGCCTCTGCCCGCTGCCCAGCTCGATGACCCGGAGCCTCTGCCCGCTGCCCAGCTCGATGACCCAGAGCCTCTGCCTGCTGCCCAGCTTGCCGACCCGGAGCCTCTGTCTGCTGCCCAGCTCGATGACCCGGAGCCTGCTGCCCAGCCCGACGACCCGGAGCCTCTGTCTGCTGCCCAGCTCGATGACCCGGAGCCTCTGCCCACTGCCCGGCTTGACACCATGGGCTTCCCCCAGCAGCAGCTAGTTGGAGCGTCTGGAGGCCGCTCCTCTGAGGGGGGGTACTGTCAGGAAAGGTCCCCCCACTGGTGATTCTGCCTGTTATTTGGGCTGCAGTACTGGCCTCCACCAGCGGGGGGTTCTTGGCAGTATGGAGCACACAGCCCTTCCTGCGTTCAGGGGTGTGACCTGAATGCAATCAGCACGCCTCTATAATACCCGGCGTGTGTAATAACTTCTCGCTCTGGTATCAGTCTACAACCTTGATCCTGAGCCTGTTACTCTGACCCTGAACCTGCTTTCTGGACACGATCCTTATCCTGGACTGCCCTTCCTGCTCTCCCCTTTACCTTGGATCCTGTTCCTCTTGGATTCCTGCCCTGCAGCCTGTCCATCCATCCGCTCCCTGCTCCGTTGTGTCCCGTCCTCACCCATCTTCTGTGATCTCCTGGTATATGACCTCGGCTTGGCTTTTTGTTTATGATTACGGCATTTCCCCTTGACTTATATCTATGCTTTGTTGTTATTTGTGCACCGGTTGTCTTCACCTGTTTTGTTCACCTTGTAAATAAACACCTTTTATTTCACTGCATACATTGTTGGTCTCCTCTGTG
The DNA here is from genome assembly GCA_029574335.1 of Rana kukunoris. NCBI lineage: Eukaryota > Metazoa > Chordata > Amphibia > Anura > Ranidae > Rana > Rana kukunoris. Next base: position 646,703,028 of record CM056049.1, on the reverse strand, counting down.
TAGGCACACAGTACTGGTCTATTTAGAATCCTTGACAGTAACTTGGAAAGTGCTGCACATGAGGAGTGCGTATGTTTAAACTTATTAGAAGATTCCAGGGTTTGAATCTCCCTCACAAGTTTGTCCAGCTGCAATGACCTCTGCCTCTTCAGGCGTGAACACATTTGAATAAAAATGCCTCGTATAAAAACTTTGTGAGCACACCAAACAACAAAAGGGTTGGAAACCGACTGGGAGTTTAATTGAAAGTATTCTTGAAGATGCTTGTTAACCTCTAAAACATTCTGTGCAGAATTAAAAAGTTGTGAATTGACCCTCCAAAAAAACGCAGGGCTCGGTGTGCGATCCTCCAGGATTGATATAGAAATCGGAGCGTGATCCAACCACGTAATGTCGTGAATACTGGAGGATGACACAGCCTGTGTTACCGGTCCCAAAATGTAAGCTAAGAGACCTGATAATTGTAGACGCTATGATGTCATGTGATCAACTCGGCGGGTGCTGGAAGGAATACACGAACAGAAAGATATCTGATCAGTCACCATTTATGGCTTGGAGGAGTTTCACCTAGTCACATGGTGCATGTGGTCTTATATAGACTCTGTTCGTGTACCTTCTCTGCCATCTACTGGTTGTTGGTAGAATAGCAATTTCATTCCCTTGCTTATAAAATAAAAATAAATGAATGTGGACTATGGGGTGTCTGTTTTGTCTTTTATGTGATATGTGATACCCCAGTCCGTCACACTCTCCCCTCCTTTAGTTAATGGCTCCCGACATTATACTTAATTGTTCTCTGAACTCTCTTGAGTGATTTAAGAAACCCAAATAGGTACTTGCTGCCACCATGGAGCTATATTAACTACCTGGTATGTCATGGGAGTAGCTAGCATTGTAGGAGTTTGTACGGTGTGAATCTGACTTGATCTGTAGGTTGGCTGACCTAGTGTGTCATATGTAAAGATCTCTTTAGATTTAGCTTGTCTGGTAGATCTTCTTACAGGAGTTGAGTCTTCTCCATCAACATTATTCTTCATTTGCATATCTTGGCTCACCGGCAAGTCTTGACTTAATGGGGGTAATTCTGTGTCTAGTCCCACCATGTCTGAAGCCCAAACTTGGTCGCCAACTACTGTTCCATCATTTTGTTCTTGTTCAAGATTAGGTGTGGTAGTTGTAGGATAGAACTCTTTAGCATACATTCTTAATGGCGGTTTCTGTACATTTTGAGAGTTTTGTTGAGGCACAACGTGATCATGACTTTCTGTAGTCTCTGGTACATAAGGATAATACCATTGTTTTTAAATCAGAACTTTCCTCCTCCTGGTTCAGATCCATGCTAGTCTCCTTTCTGTTACTTGATTGTCTTTTGTTCATCGGTACTCTTGGAATGTGTCTTTCAATGGGTAGGTCATTTACTGGTAGTAAAAGATTTCTGTGTAGTACTCGAATAGTCTTTTTACCACTTTCAGGATGAATTTTGTACACCGGCCCATCTTTGATTCTTTCTACCACTTTGTGTACTGATTCGTCCCAGTATGAACAAAGTTTACCAGGACCTCCTCTTTCAGAGAGATTTCGTACTAAGACCCGGTCACCCGGTTGAAGGGGTGCTCCTTTTATCTTCTTGTCGTAGTACTTCTTACCTTTGGCAGATCATTTTTGGCTATTCTCGGATGCGATTTTGTAAGCTTCTTGCATTCTGGATGCCCATTTCTGAGTAAATGTTAGGTGACTTTCTGATTCCTTTTCCCAATTTAGATTGAGCATTAGGTCAATCGGCAAATGAGGAGATCTCCCATACAATAGAAAGAATGGCGAGTATCCAGTGGCTTCATGCCTGGTGCAATTGTATGCATGAACCATGTGTGGAAGATGTTCTTTCCAATCTGACTTTTTCTCTTCCTCTAAGGTGCTAAGCATCTGTAACAAAGTATGGTTCAGTCTCTCCACTGGGTTACCCTGTGGATGATATGGGGTAGTTCTTGAATGAGAAATCCCTGCCAATCGTTGCAATGTCTGAAACAAGTTGTTTTCAAATTCTCTTCCTCGATCATGGTGGAGTTTCTCTGGATATCCAAAACGTGGTATGAAATCTTGAAAGATCTTTTCTGCTGCCGTTTTTCCAGATTTGTTCTTAGTTGGATACGCTTGTGCAAAGCGTGTGAAATGGTCTACCATTACAAGTATATACTCATATCCTCCTTTGCTTCTCTCCAAGTGAAGATAATCAATGGATACTAGCTCCAAGGGTGAACTGGTAGTAATCAAACCCATAGGTGCTCTTTTTGGGATATTTGGACGCTTTTGTTTGATGCAGTTGCACATCTTCAGCACATATTCATCAATGTCTCTTTGCATAAATGGCCAGTAAATTCATTCACATGCTAGGTGGATTACCTTGTCAGTGCCAATATGACCCATGTCATCGTGAAGACTTCTTAAGACCAATGGTTTTAGCTTTTCTGGTAGAACTAGCTGTTTCCAGGTTCCAGAGTGTCGGTATAGAATTCCTTCCTCCACTATGAGTTTGTTCCATTTGTGTATCAAACGTCTTGTTTTACTGGTCATACTCTCCTTTTCTTTGTGGTTTGGAGTCCAATTGTTCTCCTTAAGCCAGACCGCTTCTCTAATGTTGGTATCGTCTTCTTGTAATGCTCTTATATTGGGCAGATTGTCTGTCCTTTCAGCAATTCTTCTGCCACATCACTTTCTGAGTGAAGAGTCAATGAAGCCACCCATGGCGCCTCTTCTTCGTTGACAGCTTTGCTCCCTTGCCACATAGCTGACACAACCTCAGATGGTACAAGCTCTGTGTACTCACTCAGATTCTCAGTGAGTTCCACCGGAAATCGTGACAGTGTATTCGCTTCTGCATTCTGTTTACCTGGCCTGTACTTGATATCGAAGTGGAAATCAGCCAGCTCACCAACCCAGCGATGACCCACAGCATTTAGTTTGGCAGTACTCAAGACATATGTCAATGGGTTGTTGTCTGTGTAGACTGTGAATGTTGGAGCGTAATACAAGTAATCTCTGAATTTGTCACAGATTGTCCACTTAAGAGCTAAAAACTCAAGTTTACCAGAGAGATGGTAATTGCGCTCCGCTGGAGTCAATGTTCTGGAGCCAAATACAATAACACAAAGGTGTTCTTCTTGTCGTTGGTAAAGTACAGCACCTAGGCCTTCATTGGTAGCATCAGTGTGTAAGATGAAGGGTAAGTCAAAATCAGGGTATGCTAGTATTGGTGGATTGGTTAGCATGTCCACCAATTTGAATACCACAGCTTGATGTTTGAATGTCTATTGGATCGGTGTTTTAGATGGTACTTGTGTTTTATTCCCGTCTCTCTTTGTAGGTTCCCCATGATTGTTTTTGGTGATGGATGTAGCAGATTATTTTTCAGTGTTCTGCAAAAGTTCATACAGTGGTTTAGCAAGTCGAGAGAAATCTTGAATGAAGGACCTGTAGTAGCTCAGGAATCCTAACAAAGTTCTGACTTCTCCAACAGTTTTTGGTTCTTTCCTTTTCAACTGTAATACCGCTTCAAGATCATTTGGGTCAATTTTTATGCCTTCTTCTGACACCATTTTCCCAAGGTATCGAATCTGTCGTTTAAAGAGTTCACACTTCTTCGTTCTAAGTTTAATACCATGCTCGTGCATTCGACTAAGCACTTGCCTAAGATCATTGACATGCTCCTGAAAAGTTATGGAGTAGCAAAGTACGTCATCCAGGTATGGAGAACAACATTTGTCTCTGATGCCCTCTAGTACATTCTCCTTGTATCTCTGAAAAGCTGCTGGGGCATTAGTTAATCTGAACGGAATACGATTTCACTCCAGGAGCCCCCAGGGGGTGCTGAAAGCTGTCAGGTGTCTGGAGTCTTCATGCACAAAGCCTTGATGATACGCACTACCCTGGTCCAGGATTGAGAACCATGTAAATCCTCCTAAGCTATCCAGCAGATCTTGTATTCTAGGTAGTGGATGTCTATCTGGAATAGTCTTTCAGTTTAACTCCTCAAAGTCCACACATAGTTGTAGGCTTCTGTCCTTCTTTCGAACACAGACAACTGGTGATGAGTATGCGGAAGATTTCGTTACCCAATGTCACGTACCTGGTGGTTGAGCCCGACGTGCAAGGAGTGGCTGCTCTTGCTCCTCTGATCCCGAGACCCCTGATAGAGCAAACAGGGGGTACGGGAGTGCAGAGTCGCACGAACGCCGGTTGCAGCGCAGGAGCGGGCTAGAGGGGCTTCTGGAGGCTCCGGTGCTGCGTGAAGGAACAGGTATAGACTGGTCGCTGCAGGTGGAAAGGCACTTGAAGCAGAGAAGCCACAGGACCGGGGAAGGTGTTCTGTAGTACAGCGGAAGTAAGCCCCAGCAGGAAAGTCCGCGGCAGACTGGCAGGTCGGGTACTGGTGCGGTAGACAAGCAGAGTCAAAGTTCAGACCGGGTCGGCAACAGGCGGGCAGCAAAAGGTACAGAGGGTCAGGCAGGCGGGTTGTCAGGCAGGCCGGGGTCAGGGCAGGCGGAAGACAAGCAGAATCAGAAGCAAGCCAGGTTGTCAGGAATAGGAATAAACAGGAACAGGCACAGGTAACACTAGGAACTGCTGTAGACCAGACAGCAAGAGGTGCAGGGGTCAGGTCCTTTTTAAAGCTAAATTTGGCGCCAGAACGGCGTCCTCACGTGCCCGCGCCCGCGCCGTTACCACGAATGCGCGCGCATGCGCCGTTGCCGCGAATGCGCGCGCCCGCGCCGTTGCCGCGAATGCGCGCGCCCACGCCGTTGCCGCGAATGCACGCGCCCGTGCGCGTCGATGCGCCTCTACTGCCACCTGGTGGCTGGGACTGCTCATGACATTGCCCCCCTCCAATGGGCAGCCTCCGGTGCCCAACTGGGACAACTTGGGAGGATGAGCATCTTTAAAGGACTGGACCAACCTTTCTGCATGGATATTACACTCAGGCTCCCATGAATTGTCCTCGGGCCCATAACCCTTCCATTTGACTAAGAACTGAATTTGGTTGCGTCTCTTCCTACAGTCCAAAATGGATTCGACCTCAAACTCTTCTTCCCCGTCGACTAAGACTGGTTCAGGAGGCCCGATGTTTCGCCCGGGGAAGGGATTCTGGAACGTTGGGTTTAAGAAGGGCAACATGGAAAACTTGGTGGATACGGAAAGTTTCTGGTAGTTCCAGTTCATAGGGCACATTATTGATTTTCCTCTTAACGGGAAAAGGGCCCACGAATCTAGGGCCTAATTTCTTTGATGGGCAGGCGAGTTTCAGATTCAGGGTAGATAGCCATACTTGGTCCCCAGGTTCCAGGTTAAGCTCCCCCCTCCTTCTCCTGTCAAACACCTCCTTATTGTACCCTTGCGTCCTCATCATGGTCTCCTGCAGGACCTTATTGTTCGTGGTGAAAAAGTCCAAAGTTTCCTGGACAGCAGGCACCGAGCTCTCGGGGACCGAGTTAGACAGGAACAGTGGGTGAAAGCCGTAATTTGAGTAAAACGGGGATTGTCTGGTGGCAGAGTGGACGGAGTTGTTGTACGCAAACTCAGCTAGGGGCAGCAGGGGTGCCAATCCTCTTGAGAGAAGGACGAGAAGCAACGTAAGTATTGCTCAAGGGTCTGGTTGGTCCTTTCCGTTTGACCATTTGACTGCGGATGGTAGGCAGAGGAAAATGACAGACCGATCTTGAGGGATTCACAGAGTGCTCTCCAAAATCGCGAGGTAAATTGTACCCCCCGGTCGGATACAATATTGGTGGGGACGCCATGGAGCCTCACAATTTCTTTGATGAACATCCTGGCTGTCTCAGGAGCAGAGGGTGTACCCCTCATGGGCAAAAAGTGTGCCATCTTGGAGAGTCTGTCCACAACTACAAAAATAGTGGTAAAACCTTCTGAAGGGGGGAGTTCCACAATGAAGTCCATGGAGATCATTTTCCAAGGTCTTTCTGGTACTGGTAATGGTTTTAACAATCCCCAGGCTCTCGTTTTACTCCCCTTGTTCCTCATGCATGTGATACAGGACTCCACATATTTCCTGCAGTCCATTGCGAGTTGGGGCCACCAGAATGTGCGCTGTAGTAGCTCGGAAGTCTTATGCACCCCAAAATGGCTGGCCAATTGGTGGTCATGGCAAAACTTTAAGACACTGACCCGTAGGCCCTCCGGCACGAAAATGTTGTCCTGGTGCCACAGCAGGCCGTCTTTAAACTGTAAGTCCGAACCAGGTAAGGGTGAAACACCGGACGAGGCCTGCCTGATTTGAGATAACAAGTCCTCTTGGATCAACAGGAAGTTTCCAGGCGACAAGATAGTGTCCGGAGGGGTAGTGGTTTCCGGGTCACCATACATACGAGAAAGAGCGTCAGGCTTGGAGTTCTTCGACCCGGGTCTGTACGTTATGTGAAACGAAAATCTGGTGAAGAACAGTGCCCACCTGGCCTGGCACGGTTTCAGTCTCTTGGCGGTCTTCAAATATTCAAGATTCTTATGATCTGTGTAGATCAGGATTGGGTGGACGGCGCCTTCCAAGAGGTACCGCCACTCTTCCAGAGCGGCCTTGATTGCCAGCAATTCCCAGTCCCCCACATCATAATTTCTTTCCGACAACTTACGAGAAAAAAAAGCAACAGGGTGTAAGAGGGCCTTGGGGCCCTGCCTTTGGGAAAGAACTGCTCCGACCGCAGTTTCCGATGCATCTACCTCCAGGATGAAGGGCAAACTGGCATCAGGGTGTTTGAGGATAGATGCTGAGATGAACAAGTCCTTAAGCTTGTCAAAGGCAGTTTGAGCCTCAGGGGACCATTGGAATCGAGTGGTTTGTTTGGTCAGGTTGGTTATCGGGGCGATGATGCTAGAGAAACCCCTGATGAATTTCCGATAAAAGTTTGCGAAGCCAACAAAACGTTGGACGCCCTTCTTGTCCTTGGGTGCCGGCCAGTCCAGGATTGCAGAGACCTTTTGGGGGTCCATCTTGATACCCTCCACGGAGATTATGAGACCCAAAAACTGTATGCTTTGGCGTTCAAACTCGCACTTCTCGGGTTTGGCATAGAGTCCGTGCATTCGAAGACGGCCAAGCACACATTTGACGTGTTCCCGATGTTTGCTCAAAGATGGAGAAAAAATGAGGATGTCATCCAAGTAGACAATAACAAAAAGGTTGAGGTAGTCTCTGAAGATATCGTTCACAAAGTGCTGGAACGTGGCGGGGGCGTTACAGAGCCTGAAGGGCATGACCAAATACTCGAAGTGCCCGAAGCAGGTGCGGAAGGCCGTTTTCCATTCATCCCCGTCTCGAATCCGCACCAGGTTATACACCCCGCGGAGATCCAGCTTTGTGAAGATGACTGCAGCCCCCAAACGTTGGAACAACTCAGGCACCAAGGGGAGAGGGTACCGGTTCTTAATAGTCACTTTGTTTAATTCCCTATAGTCCACACAGGGGCGAAGAGAATGGTCCTTTTTCTCTACAAAAAAGATCCCAGCCCCTGCCGGGGAGGTGGATGGACGGATAAATCCCTTTTTAAGGTTCTCATCAATATATGTTTTAAGGGTCTCAAGCTCAAGACCTGTCAAGGGGAAGATCCTTCCAAAGGGAATTTCAGCTCCGGGGAGAAGCTCTATCGGGCAATCATAGGCCCTATGCGGAGGGAGAGTTTCAGCCCCCTTTTTGTTGAAGACATCCAGGAAGTCGTGGTATTCGCTGGGAACAGCTTGGCGGGTCTCAGCATCAGAGTCCACACAGAGTAGGGGAGACGGGGAAGATGGCTCTTGTAGGCAATGCTGACGACAATACGGGGATCCGAGAAAGACCTCCCCGGTACTCCAGTTGATTTGCGTATTATGGGCTTGTAGCCACGGGATGCCTAGGATAATGGGGAATATGGGTAAGTCAATCACATCTAGGCACAACAGTTCATGGTGAATGTTGGCCAAAGGTTGTGGCCAACGGCAGGGTTTCCTGGGTAACCGGCCCGGACCTCAGGGCGGATCTATCGGCAAGGTGTACGGAAAGTTCAACGGCCCTGGGGCGCAGAGGGATGAGGTGTCTGGAGGCAAAAGACTGGTCCAGAAAACAACTGCAGGCTCCCGAGTCAATTATAGCGCTGGCCGGGATATTCCTTCCGGGGAGCTGAAAGACAATGGGGACAGCCAGATGAGAGGAGTAATTCTTGGGGGCAGCAGGTAAATGAACAGATGACAAGAAGGGACACTTACGAAACTTCGCCGGACAGGACCTCACGAAATGCCCGGGCTCCCCACAGTACAGGCACAGGTTGTTCACCCTTCGCCGTTGGCGCTCCTCTGGCGTTAGGGACGGATGGAGAAGACCCAGCTGCATGGGTTCCGGAGTGTCCGGTGGAGCAGGAGGCGAAGAGACTGGTGGAACCGGGTTGGAGAAGGAGGGTACCTGTGGCAGTATCCAAACTGGTCGCGATGGCTCGGCGGCACGTTCTGACCGGCGCTCTCTCAGGCGCCTATCAATCTGAATGGTCAAATTGATTAGCGCGTCTAAAGTCCCAGGGACGCCTACCCGAGCCAGTTCATCTTTAAGTGCCTCCGAGAGGCCCAGGCGGAATTGGTAGCATAAGGCTGTGTCGTTCCAGTTAGTGTCTGAGCTCCATCTCCGGAACTCAGATACGTAGTCCTCCGCAGGCCTGCGACCCTGTTGAAGAGCATGGAGAGCGGCCTCTGCAGTGGCAGCCTGGTGCGGGTTCTCGTACAACAAGGACATTGCTTGAAAAAAGGTGTCAAGGGTATCAAGGGACACGTCCTTCTGTTCCAAAAGACGGTGGGCCCACGCCTGTGGTTCCCCGGATAAGAGCGAAATCACGAAGCCCACCTTGGTGGCCTCCAGCGAAAAAGTCTGTGGTTGCAGCGCAAAGTAGAGCTCGCAGGCATTGCGAAAGGCTCGGTATTTGGTTCGTTCTCCAGAGAACCTCTCAGGGGTAGGGACCCTGGGTTCCGGTGGCATCATGATCACAGAAGGCAAAGCAGAGTTGCCTGTAGCAGCAGAGGCGGTCGCTGGAGCAGATAAAGCCTGGACGCGGTTTTCCAGACGCGTATAGCCTTCTTGCAGAGTCCGAACTGCCAGGGTTAGTCCATCGAGATGCCGGCAGAGTTCCTGCATAGGATCCACTCCCTGCGCGGGCTCGGTCATGGCTGTCCGGTACTGTCACGTACCTGGTGGTCGAGCCCGACGTGCAAGGAGTGGCTGCTCTTGCTCCTCTGATCCCGAGACCCCTGATAGAGCAAACAGGGGGTACGGGAGTGCAGAGTCGCACGAACGCCGGTTGCAGCGCAGGTGCTGGGCTAGAGGGGCTTCTGGAGGCTCCGGTGCTGCGTGAAGGAACAGGTATAGACTGGTCGCTGCAGGTGGAAAGGCACTTGAAGCAGAGAAGCCACAGGACCGGGGAAGGTCTTCTGTATTACAGCGGAAGTAAGCCCCAGCAGGAAAGTCCGCGGCAGACTGGCAGGTCGGGTACTGGTGCGGTAGACAAGCAGAGTCAAAGTTCAGACCGGGTCGGCAACAGGCGGGCAGCAAAAGGTACAGAGGGTCAGGCAGGCGGGTCGTCAGGCAGGCCGGGGTCAGGGCAGGCAGAAGACAAGCAGAATCAGAAGCAAGCCGGGTTGTCAGGAACAGGAATAAACAGGAACAGGCACAGGTAACACTAGGAACTGCTGTAGACCGGACAGCAAGAGGTGCAGCGGTCAGGTCCTTTTTAAAGCTAAATTTGGCACCAGAATGGCGTCCTCACGTGCCCGCGCCGTTACCGCGAATGCGCGCGCCCGCGTGCGCCCGTGCCAATGCCGCAAATGCGCGCACCCGCGCCGTTGCCGCAAATGCACGTGCCCGTGCCCGCGCCGTCGCCACGAATGCGCGCGCCCGCGTCGATGCGCCGCTACTGCCACCTGGTGGCTGGGACTGCTCATGACACCCAACCTTGGTCCAGGGGTTTCGGTATCGAATTGTAGCGTTTCTGGACAGGAGTTTCATCTTTCAGATTTATCTTCAGTTTCAGGTTTGGAATGCTTCCTATGTCTCCCTCATCTCGAGCAAAGACATCTGATTCGTCATATAACATTTGTCTCGCTATCTCCTGTTCTTCTTCTGAGAGATTATCCAAATTGACAGGTGGGTGCCACTTAACAAGTTTGTTAGTGGGTAGCTGATTTTCAGTTAAACTATCATGTTCAGCACGGTTCAGTATTGGTATCTTCACTAGTTTAGAGAAACCTCTTGGTACATCTACCACTGAAGGAAATAGTTCAAGTCCTTCTTCAACTGGATATTCTGGAAGTGGTTCAAATGGCATGATTCCTGCTTTCGGCCATGCTCTAATTCTACATTTGACTTCACCAAGCTCGCCTCCTTTTATCTGGAGTCCTTTCTTCCCCACTTTGACCACACGACTATCAGATATTTCTCCTGGGTCAGTTGCTTGACTGACAGCATTGACAATGTTATTCGCTACACTCTGTCTTACTTTCATAGCTTCACTCAGCAAGATAGTCAGGTTTTGTGTGCTGTCTGATCGGTCACAGTTTTCTCTGATCAATTCTTCGATAACATCAAACCCAAGAAGTGGATGGTCATTACAGCAGTTGCTCACCAGTATTGGCAAATGGATGGCTGAGTTTTCCTGTCCACTACTTTCAAATTCCAGGAGGACTTCAATCCATCCGATGAATGGAATGATAGAACCATTTGTAGCTGTAATGGATAAGTTGTCGTCACAAAGTAAATCTTGTATGTGTCTAATAGAGACACTGGGTAGAAACTTTTCTAACCATGCCTTCCCGACAATGCTGACCTGAGCTCCTGTGTCCATCAATATGTCAACCGGAACACCATTCATCCGACATGACAATAGGCATTTTCCTCCAATGAATTGTGCTACGCGTTGTTTGGAGCATCCATTCTCTTTTGGGAGTGTTCTAGTTGACCGGTGGGTGAATACACCGTTTACCTTAGCATGGGACAGATTATTTGAGGTGGTCACTGGTTGTCCCTTCCCAGTGACCGTCTGTCGTTTCCCGACTGCCTTCTTTTCTTCAAGCAATCAACTGCTCTGTGTCCTGTCCAACCACAGTAAAAACAATGGTAGCAGTTCTGACTCTCTTGTTTGATGCAATCATCACACCTGGGCTTGCAGTGAGCTGTATCTGGAACTTGAACATTGGTTAGTGGCTTAGTCATTCGGTTTTCAACAACAGGAGTTTGCTTCATCATCTTCTCCTGGTTCTTTGTGAGAGCCGAAACCTGTGTTGTTAGTTCCATTAGTGCAGTGTGATTTTCTCTAGCATCTCCCTCAACTCACTTTTGCACTGTTTCTTTTTCACTAATTCCTGGTGTCTGTGATGAATGAACAGTAAGATGTTTATGTTTAGGTGTACTGTTTAAGCGTCTCTGCCTTTCTGTTTCTTCATTAAATGATCTGGTGACCTGCTCTATGACAAAGTCATCAGTTACTGTCAAATAAGACACGTACGGCTTGATATCTCGTCTGACATTAGAATTTTTCTCGTTTAGTCCCTGATACAGTGTATGAAGGAATACGCCTTGCACTAGTTTTTTGTCATAGTTAAACTCTAGCCTATCATGTTGTGATGTAGACAGAATTTTTTGTTTTAACCCTGCTAGCCTGTAAACAAATTGTTGTGCTGTTTCTTTTTCTTGCTGGGTAGCATTGCTAAGTTCCTGAAATAACTCAGTACCACTCCATTCTCTCATATGTGACTTCAAAAACTTTTTCAATTCAGCAACAGTAAGGCGGCGTACACACGAGGGGATATGTCCGCTGAAAACGGTCCGATGGACCGTTTCAGCAGACATCTCCGCTCGTGTGTATGGGCTAGCGGACAGATTTCTCCACCCGACAGATTTCAAAGCAAGCTTTGAAATCTATCCGGTGGAATCTGTCCGCCCGACATGTCTGCTGGTTAGTACACTTACCAGCAGACATGTCGGCCCCCACCGCCGCCGCGCCGCTGCCGAATGGATTCGGCGCATGCGCGGAAGTGTTTTACTTCCTGGTGCGGTGACGTGGCGGTGACGCGGCGGCGTCAACGTCACCGCCGCGTCACCGCACCGTCCGGCGGCGGGGAATTTGATCCGATGGTGTGTACACGCCATCGGATCAAACTCCCGATCGGACATATCCGATGGAAATGGTCTGCGGACCGTTTTCATCGGATATGTCCGATCGTCTGTACGCCGCCTAAGATCCTCTTTGTCTGTCAACATATCTTTAAAATGACCAGGTTTGATTATTCTCAACACTGTGCGTATAATTTCAGATTCAGAGAATTTTTCAATTAGACCCTCGTCAATCTGACGGCACACGCTACTGTAACTGATGTCCGAACCATGATCTGAAATTACACCACCATGCATTTTGAATTCTCTACGTGGCAATAAAGCAACAACATCAGTTAATCTCACCACCTCCGATCCCTGTTCAGTCCTTGCAGTCCCACTACTTATTTCTTTAGCAGTGGTTGCAATGTTCATAGTTGGTGTACTTTCCTTATTGAGTTTTAGTTAATCGATCTTGTCTTGGATGATGAGCAGGTAAGACATACCTTGATCTTCTAACTTCGCCAGCTGATCACTTCTCATGTAGTCTTCAATAAATTCAACGAGTTCCATTTCGTTGTCACCAGCCACTGGTGGAACGTCCACGTCTCTTTCATCTTTCAGCGTAATAGCGAGGCTGTACAGCTGTTCTTTACTAAGCAGATTAATTTGTTTTCGGATATCCCACATCAGCGCACGACGAGGGGACGTCATATCTGTTGCACTCTGACGACTTGCACTCACACGGCAGATGACACTCACGACTCTCCTTGTAGCTCTGCAGTCGACTCATGCTCGTCTCGCGTTTCCCTCTCACTGGTAACACAACGAATCCCGGCCACGAGCCCCCAAAATGTTACTGGTCCCAAAATGTAAGTCAAGAGACCTGATAATTGTAGACGCTATGATGTCATGTGATCAACATGGTGGGTGCTGGAAGGAATACACGAACAGAAAGATATCTGATCAGACACCATTCATGGCTTGGAGGAGATTCACCTAGTCACATGGTGCATGTGGTCTTATATAGACTCTGTTCGTGTACCTTCTCTGCCATCTACTGGTTGTTGGTAGAAAATAAATTTCATTCCCTTGCTTAGAAAATAAAAATAAATGAATGTGGACTATGGGGTGTCTGTTTTGTCTTTTATGTGATATGTGATACCCCAGTCCGTCACACCTGCAATAACATCTTGTCCACCAGGATCATGACGATCCGAGAGTACGAGTTGTGACGTGCTGAGTGAAAGGTGAAGTCACGTTCCTCAGCATGCGGACATCTCCAAACATCATAAAGATCTTATTTGTAGAGAAGCAGTTGAAGTGCTGGCGGAAGACATTTAGGCTTAGAGGAGAGGTCCATATGAGGGTCAGCAGCTACATTAAAGTCCCCGCAAATCACCAGCTGGCCTCGCCTAAGTTTTGAAATTTTGCGAAATAGTTTGTTGGCAAAGCGGAGCTGATGAGTGTTGGGAGCGTAAGCACTTACTATTGTGAAAGGCTTGTTGTTAACATCGCATAATAGTATCAAAAATCTGCCAGCAGGGTCACGGATGCAGTCATGTAGGGAGAAAGCTACAGAGTTTTTAACAGCAATAAGGACCCCCTTTTGTTTTTGTGGTGCAGATGTGGTAAAGATGTGAGGGATTTTCCTATGGGTCAAAATTGGCAAATCTGAGTCCAGAAAATGCGTTTCTTGCACACATATCAAGTCACTGCCCAGCTTGAGAGACTCCCTCCTTAAGGATGCCCGCTTGGCAGGGTGGTTGAGCCCTCTCACATTAAACAAAGTCACTTTAAGTACCATAGATACAGTAGGATAAGATGCTTGCGTTACCTTCAGTCATCAGAAATAGTTCACACCCAAGCACACAAGGGCTGCTGCAAAGCCAACCATCGGCACGAAACCTTGTCGACCAACCAAATGCTCGTTGTAGTAGCCAGACCAATATTTCAGGACAAAAACTAGTATAAGAGAAAAAAAAAGAAAGAAAAAAACAGCCAAGAAGGGATAAAAACAAGGGCGATTCCAACAGGAATCTGAGTGCAAAAATAAGGCACAACAGTTGTAGATGGGACATCGTGAGCATAGCGTCCCAGTGGATCAGGGAAAATGAACAATAATCAATGGAGACCATCAGGGTGAGACGGCTAAGTAGCCCCAGTCTTTTGCTTACGTTTGTGGGACACGGTCTGCCACTCCTCTTGGGTGTCAAGTTTAGATGGAGGCGAGCGGGACACAGGTTCCTGCTCCGGCAGGATATCCCAAGAGCGAAGCAAGGCCAGGCCCTCAGTTAAAGAGGTGATGACAGAGGTGGCACCATAATACCTAACACTGAGCTTCGTAGGAAAACCCCAGCGGTAGATTATTTCATGATTTGTGAGAGCCTTCGTGATCGGCAGGAGTGATTTCCTTTTTTGCAGCGTGTATTGCGAAAGATCTGCATACACTTGAAGATGTGCGAACTGCTCAGGGATCTGGGATCTTTTCCGGAAACTGGCCATAAGCTGGTCCTTGACATGGTAAAAATGCACTCGCATTATAACGTCCCTGGGGATGTCGTCTGGAAGGTAGGAAGGCTTTGGCAAGCGAAGTATCCGGTCAATCACCACTTCAGAGGCAGGGATAGATGGCATGGATCAGATCACAGGCATATTGATTTAGATGAGCATTCAGAACAGTTTCAGGGACACCCCGAAGCTTCAGGTTGTTTCGTCTTGAGCGGTCCTCAAGGTCCGCGACCTTGGCTTTGAGGGCTTCTAGCTGGTCATCTTGCTCATTATGTGCATCTATCAAGGTGTTGTGAGAGGCAGCAAATTCACCCATTTTATGCTCTATCTTATCCACTCCCCCCCAGCTCCTGTACTTCAGTTTTAAAAGTGGCTACACAGTTCAGCATGTCAGTCTGCAGTGATGCCATAAGAGACCCCAGCTTCTTTCAATACAGATGCAGAGACGGGCTGTGCAGTGGCTGGGAATGAGTCAAACGTGTCAGACAGTTCTCTAGTAGCGTCAGCAGAACCACAGTTGAGGCTTACCTCTATAGGGGAAGAGCCAGCCGACAGCCTGGGCTTTGATTTTGCAGGGCTCTGCATTGATAAGGTGGAAGCCGCTGGTGATCTAGGCTGGGAGGATTTGGAAGCTCCGTTCGGTGCAGGGCTCCATGGGGAGTGAGAGGAGCTGCTGGAGGATGCAGGCGAGCCGCCGACGGCGCCATCTTGGCCATGCGCCTGCTTCATAGGGAGGAAGAAGCGCGGGAGCTTCTTGATACCCGCGGGGTCCTTCTTTTTCCTAGCCATCCCGGGCATCAGTGCCTCTCTCCCCGAGCTGCAGAGCTGTTTGCCAATCCTCTCCAACCCCGATGGCCGCTGTTAGTAGCTAGAATCCCCGATTCCCTGGAGGAGCCGCGATCTCAGGCGTCCATCCAGCCGCGCAGTAGCCACGCCCCCAGATTCTGTTTTGGATCACTGGATATATATAGTATACCTATATGGACTTTATTTACACCTATGATATTAGCACTCATATTCAATTATTTTTTTATGGTTTATTTAACACTGCATAAGTGTCTTCTAATATTTTTTTCAATATTTGCAATATATTTAATCATTAATATATGGGTGCAGAGACACTTGTCTGGTTTAGCATTTGCACTTTTGATAACATATAGTTTGCCATAGAGAGAACTATATATAATACAGAGTCACTTTATATATTTTTTTATTTGCCATTTGCACTTTATATATTGGCACATTGGATATTAATATTTGCACAAAGGTATACACAGTGCGGCAGGGGTTTATTTTATTTATTCAAATTCCAAAACTTTTTGAATTTTTTATTTGAAAACTATTCAAATTCTAAACTTTTTCAAATTTGAACTTTAAAACAATTCGAAATTGAAAACATTTCAAATTCAAATTTGAAAACATTTGAATTCGAAAACTATTTGAAATTGATTTGAAAACTATTCAAATCGATTTAAATTTCATCCAAATAAATTTTTCGTTATTATGAATTTGCTTGGAACTTTGAAATACAAATACATCAGAATTTTAATTTGGATCAAAACAAACTACACATGTCTAATATCTACGCCTAGACATTGCAACAGAGAATATATGAAGACATATGATGAATCGGGTTTGTGGACCAATGTGACTGCAATTAATTCTTTTTTTGAATGCCCATGTTAAGGTATAGGTCCAAAACACTCAAACTGTGATAGGTTTCCACTTGAATGGTCTGGTTAGGTACAAATGTGAGTTTTGACTATGAATTGTTGTGCATAAAGATTGTTTTTGTCTACAATCAAAATATACATATTATACATTATTCTTCTTTGAAAAACATCTCAGAAAATCAAGGAAAGTTGTTAATTTGTTTCTCTTTCCACCAGAATTCCGGGTTGAGCTATGAATGTGGGGATAGTGGGTGCCACTGAATCTGGGGTTTGCAAGCACTGTTGGAAAAGCAATATGGGCTCTACAGGCCTTTAATATAATTCTTGGTCACTGAGATGCTTCTACTGCTAGCCACCTCACCAGCTTGGACTGCACTGCTGGAACTCGCCACATCACCATGAGATACTGGTGTATAATGATGATGACATGGTGTCCCTAAGGAAGTCACATGGTGTGACGAGACGCGTAGGGATCGAGGAGCATTAGAGTCCACGCGCCTGACGCAGGAAGACTCACCTGCCGATCGTTTTTCGTTTTTCAATTTTTCAATAAATTTGTTGTGCTATGGTCTGTTTCTCTCCTGGCATGTACACTGTCTGAGGCTTCTTCCAATCCGATTAAAGTGTCAATCCAGTCCATCCATAGAAGAAGAGCAGCCAGGTGTATATCCAAGGGCGAACTCGCAGTTCGTTGGAGATAGGCCCACCATTCATTACCTCCATGTGAGTGGATGTATGTGTGATCCATGATGTGTGATTAGATGCCTCTTTCACACTGTACCAAGATTCTGTTCATGTCTTTTTTTCATGTCTTACTGCTGATGAGTGCTGCTGTCATTCTCCCATTGGAGTGTACCCCCCCCCCCCCCGGAGTTGGGTTTTTGGCTATCCGTGCAATAGCTGTGAGGTGAGGAGCTAGGGACCACCAGAGGTGTTCACTGCAAACTTCTTTCCTGGCATCACATCTTTAGATTTCCGGATAACTGGGAAGCACCTTGAGAGACTTCTTTTGATCTTTTATCATTTATCTATGCAGAGGCGTTTTCTGTGGGATGTCTTCTCTGGCTTAAACACTTATTATTTGGAGCTTTAGGAAGCAACTTTGAGAATATCACATCTCATCTGTTTTTTTCGTTATATGGACTTTTTTTGCCTGTCACTTTTGTATTTTCACCACTCATCGCTGTACTTTGATTCATATGACATATGCCTTGCACTGGTATTGCACTGTACTTTGTTCCAACTCACCTTCACCCACGCCCACTGGCTTAGCCACCCACCCTTGTGAGATTTTTGTATCTCTTTCTCCCACCATTCACAGCGCAGACACCACCACCCTTCTTCATTTTTCATTTTTTCTCTCTGCCCAGGACAGATTGCTAGGTGTTTGCAGCAGTGCCCCCATCCCACCACTCCCGGTAGCGCAGGAGCCCTCTTTACAAAATTGTTATCTTAACAGAGACCTCTTCTCCATCATCTTAGCTACCTGTCAGTGTCTTGCTGATTTCTACAGGTTCCTATTT
The DNA here is from genome assembly GCA_029574335.1 of Rana kukunoris. Classification (NCBI taxonomy): domain Eukaryota; kingdom Metazoa; phylum Chordata; class Amphibia; order Anura; family Ranidae; genus Rana; species Rana kukunoris. Next base: position 646,685,215 of record CM056049.1, on the reverse strand, counting down.
TGAGGCAGATTGTGTCAGTGAGTCTTCCCCTTCGCTCTCATCCGACATGCTCAGAATCCTGTAGGCATCTTCAGTAGAGTACCCTTGTTGGGACATTCTGGGTATTAAACTTACAGACAACTAGTGTGACTATGGTAAAAATATAAAAAAAAAATATTCCAAGACCTGTCCCCGATTACATTAAAAAACAGGAGAGCCCTGAAACCCTTGCTGGAAGTACTAAGGGCAAAGGAAATCAGCTACCGTTGGAAATTTCCATTTGCCTTGCAAGCCACCTTTAACCAAAAGCAGTTCCTACTGAGGGTTCCGGATGACCTACAGCACTTCTGTGAAAGCCTGCAGATCGCGCCAGTGGAGCTTCCAGACTGGTATGCCGAATTTCTACTCCCACCGGCCTTTATCCATCAACCGCTCCAGCAGGACCCCTCACCCTCCAAATCTCCGTACCGAGCAGGAAAGTACGGGAAGAAGACACCCAGGGGATACCAGGCGTCGCCGGCATCCAAGGGATACAGGGCGCAGGAGGCCAGGTAAACTGCTAAACCATGCATCAGGGATACACTGTACACTATGCAACCTACTCTTTTTTTACTTTGTTTGTTCAGTTTTTGAGTTCCCATGATTTTTCCGGTCGTTACAGCGACAATGTGTGCCCCCACTACTCCCTAACTCCAGGTCACTCTTCTAAAGTTGCCTCTCGTGCCTAGTGTCGCTACCCCTACCTATTTACGCTACTTGCTGAAACCTACGTATGCAGCCCTCACACGCAATCTCAATGACAATGAGACTTGTGGCTGTTGAACTCCTCTGCATTTCTAAAACCAGATTATTCTGGACATACAATATAGTTTGGGTCTTTACTGACTCCTTCCACTAGAGGGCCCCATACTCACACTCTATATCTTCGCATGATGGACTATCCAATGCTCTTACTCTATCGCAAACAACAACATCCTGTTTTTCACACCGAAAGATACCCACATCCATCTGCCTCCCTCAACTTGTATACAGCTATAAGACAGCCCACCATGTGATTTATATCTGGTCTTCACCTCCAACGTCTGCATCTCATGATGGGTGGTAACGGAGAAACCCTCTATACTTATTATGCACGGCAAATACCCCCATCACTGGTGCTATGCTCTCCCTTTACACATGTCTTGCCAGGACAGAGATGATCAGTACTATAACCTGGAAAGGATTTCCTGTACCAGATTCACCCTAGTGGAGAACAACCCGGCGGAACTCCGCTTGTCCCCGGTACAGCAACGTTGGACACTTACAGCGACAGAACCTACAGACCGAGATGACCTAGATAAAAGACCGGAGGCATACACTGTACATTCTGTAGCATTGTGGTAACTTCAGGAGGCTCGCACACCTCATCTGCCTGAGATGAGGTCACGTTGACTTACTATATTGTATATAACTGATTCTACATTTCTTTATCCCATGTGTTCACTTTACACTGTCACAGGTGAGATCTGTCATACGTATCTGACCAGGTGACTATGTGCAGCCCATACACCACGCCGCCCTCCGCCCACTGCCACACAGGATGCGGGAATTACTCGGAAAACATCCTTTTGCTAAAACCGTAAGTAACATACCCGCTATCCTGTACGGTTTTGTGACAAGGCACGTTCTGGATCCTCTAGTACCTTTACCTCTAGACTCAGTTCATGACATGTGTCCTAGAAGCTAATAATAAGCATGCATGAATGCTCTCTCTAGGCCATACTCAGACCCTGAAGGATCCTGGAATTGATGAACACCACTGTAGATGTACATGTTTGTATATAACCATATCGCTGTAACACAAGTTTTTAAGCTACACTTCAGTTCTTGATGTAACACCTTATGTATAGAATGCATATATGCTGTTAGAGTAATTAGTGTATCCCTAGATTTCAAACTTTCCACGTTGGAAATTGGTTCAGACTAACATATTTACTACTTAAAACTTCCTGTCCATCCCCGGACAACATTGATGTTTTTATATTTCAATCTCCTTACCTCCCTACTTATGGTAACTATTCGGGATTGATATCCACGAAAAGGCCTCCCACTCTCTCACCAGAGTCAATTCTGACACTTCCGTTCAGGATAAAAGTGTCCCCAAGCCCTACTACCCAGGTTCAAACTCAGGGCTAGGACTTGCGAAAGTGCTGGTAGGTTTGTTTTAACTCACCTCGTCAACACTACCTCCTCCTCCCGCCCTCCCCCCTCCTCTTCCCACACCCCCCCTCCCCACATCCCCTTCCCCCGCTTGTGCACACCCCTGTGCAAACTGACATTCCGATCCCCCCCCTCCAAGATCGCAGATGGCGTATTCATTTCTAGGCAAAGCCCCCACACTGGTTTGGCATAACATAAATGGGCTCAATATCCCTGAGAAGCCTTCCAAATTTCTCAGAGAACTAAGAAAAACAAAGCCTCTTTTGGTCTTCATCCAGGAAACCCACTTCAAAGGTCAGAACGTCCCTAAATTAACAGACAACCTCTACACAAGAGTACACCATGCTACTAATCCCAACGCCAAAACAAAAGGAGTATCGATACTAATTAACAAACATGCCCCGTTCGAGCTTAAACAAAGCCTATTAGACCAGGAAGGCAGGTATATCTTTCTTAAAGGTACCTGCGAAGGCACTCCTATCACCCTCGCCAACGTGTACTTTCCCAACCGAAACCACGTGACTTTCTGTAGGAAAATCATAAACGAACTAGAAAGGTTTGCTGAGGGTTGTATTCTAATGTGAGGTGACTTCAATGTACCCCTCTCACCCCTACAGGACACCTCGACAGGCCACACTTATGTCACCTACAAAATCCTAAAGAAAATAAAAGCCCTGCTTCACTCTCTATCCTTAGTAGACACGTGGAGGTCCACTCATCCCACAGAGAAGGACTTCTCCTTCTACTCCGCCCCACACAAGCGGTACTCCCGACTTGACTTGATTTTTATGTCCCAACGTGACCTTCCCACACTGGCCAGAGCCGAAATTGGGATCATTTCACTTTCAGATCAAGCCCCAGTGGCCGTAACCCTTAAGACGGGACCCCCCAAAACTAGAGGTTTCAATTGGAGACTGAACGCTGCACTTCTGACCGATCAGACAATACTTGATGACATCCATGATTCTATCACGACCTTTTTCATTGACAACAAGGACTCAGACACAAACCCACTAAACAATTGGGAAGCACACAAGACGGTCATTAGAGGTAAACTGATCAGATGGGGAGCCACTAGAAAGAGGGAGCGAGATAAGGAAATACTAACATTATCCAATAAGATAGCCCAATTAGAGCAACAACATAAAAAAAAAAACTCTCAGTCAAGGTAGAAACGGAACTCGCCGAAAAACGGAAGGCCTTATCCCAAATACTTCACCTACAGACACAGAAATCACTATTTTTTAAAAGACACATTTTCTATGAACATGGTGATAAGAGTGGGAGGTATCTAGCCAAGGCACTCAAAGATGCCTCAGTGTCGAACCGAGTTTTAGCCATCAGAAACAAACAGGGTTCCCTAGAACATGACCCAGAACAAATTGCAAAACGTTTCCGTGAATTTTACTCACAGCTATATAACCTACCTCCACAACACAAACCGGCCCATATCACGGCCCCAAGAGCTGACACCATTCAGGAATTCTTACGCAACAGTAAACTCCCCCCTCTCCAAACAGAAGATGCGGCACTTCTAGAAAACCCCATTTCATTAACTGAACTACAAAATGTGGTAAAATCACTGAAAGCAAGTAAAAGTCCCGGCCCTGATGGTTATACCTCACAGTATTATAAGACCTATTTACATATACTTTCCTCCCCCTTGCTCAAAGCTCTGAACTTTTTGCCCAAAAATGAACATAATTCTAGAGCGTTACTTATGGCGCACATCGCCGTTATCCCCAAACCGGAAAAGGACCCTACTGAGTGTGCCAATTACAGGCCAATCTCACTACTAAACACTGATATAAAACTCCTAGCTAAGATCCTAGCTAACAGACTAAAACCACTCCTTACACAAGTGATTAGCCCAGAACAAGTGGGATTTATGCCGGGGCGTGAGGCAAGGGACAACATTGCTAAAGCCCTGAGCATGATCCACTATGCCAAACAAATGGGAATCGAGGGCCTTCTCCTGTCAACAGATGCGGAGAAGGCCTTTGACAGGGTATCCTGGGATTATATGATGGCTACATGCTCACATATAGGACTAGGGGAAAATATGCTAGGCTGGATAGGTGCCCTATACACCAACCCTCACGCCCTAGTCAAAGTAAACAATACTCTCTCGGACCCTGTTAAAATCACGAATGGCACTCGCCAGGGATGCCCACTTTCCCCACTTTTGTTTATCCTATCCCTGGAACCCCTGATTAGATCAATAAACAACTCAAGAGATGTAAGAGGTTTTCCTGTACAAAACAGAGAATTTAAGGTTGCCGCCTACGCAGACGACCTACTCTTTTTAATTTCTAGACCCCATATTTCCATACCCAATCTGGTAAAAAATTTCACTTCCTTTAGTTACATTTCCAATTTTAAAATTAATAACAGCAAGTCAGAAGCCCTCAACCTATCCCTCAAACCCACTGAATACGAACTCTTGAAAAGTAATCTCAATTTCAAATGGGAACAAAAGAATCTTAAAGGGGTTGTAAAGGTACAAGTTTTTTTACCTTCATGCATCCTATGCATGAAGGTAAAAAAACATCTAGCAGCACCGCCCCCCCCCGAGCCCCCGTTGTACTTACCTGATCGTTCGAATCTCCCGGGCGCGTCCATGTCGTCCTCTTCGGTTCCCAGCCTGGCCGTTGATTGGCTAGGCTGGGCGGATTGATAGCAGCGCAGCCATTGGCTAGCGCTGCTGTCAATCAGGGCGGATGACGCGGCGCGCTGGGGGGCGGAGCTGAGTGATACAGTCGGCGGCTATGGCCGCCGCTGTATCACGGGAGCGCGCTCGCAAAAGCTTTCCTCCATGCGAGCGCCCTCGCATGAAGAAGGAAAGCTTTTGCGAGGAGGAGCCCAGACAGCCGCCGAGGGACCCCAGAAGACAGGTTTCCGGGCCACTCTGTGCAAAACGAACTGCACAGTGGAGGTAAGTATAACATGTTTGTTATTTTTGTTTAAAAAAATCCCTGACTTTAGTGACCCTTTAAGTATTTAGGAATCAGACTGACACCAACGATTGACGGTATATTTGCCGCAAATTTCACACCGCTCCTACAATCCATTGCCAAGGACTTACAGAGATGGTCCCCCAAGTGGTTCTCGTGGTTTGGGAGGGCATCAATACTAAAAATGACGGTCTTACCGAGACTGCTCTACTATTTTAACGCCCTGCCAATTAAACTACATTCCTCCTTTTTTACTAAGCTCCGAAGCTTACAATTGAAGTTTTTATGGGCAGGCAAGAAATCGAGACTCGGCTTCTCACACCTTACTCTCCCTAAACTTAGGGGGGGTATAGGTCTTCCAGACTTCAGAAAATACTATGTGGCCGCCCACATCACGAGAATCATAGACTGGCACTGTCACATCTCTACCAAAGACTGGGTCAGTCTGGAAACGACCAGTCACACGAATTCCATCACCTTTTTGCCTTAGTCCACAAGTTCAAAACGGACTACTGGAATACCACATCCACTTGTAGCCGCTACATTAGCAGTATGGCATGGAGCAGTCTCGTCCTATGGCCTGGTCTCAGTACCAGGCCCACTAACCCCAATTACAGACAACCCGGATTTCCCCCCTGGCTTGGGCATAAAACTCCCTGGTTCCTCCCTGGCCACACTAAAACTTCTAGCCATGCATTGCTTCTCAGGAAACAAAATCAAAACTCTTCATACGCTAAAATCAGAGCTGGGTGAAACATTCCCCGGATTCTGGTTCTATCTCCAAACACAAAACTTCCTATTAAATAGTAAACACAAATCAGAATATTGTAGGACCCCTACCCAACTTGAGAAAATATGCCTAGCAGGTTCCCCGATTCTTAAAACAACTTCATTAGCCTACTCTTGGCTTTACCCATCCAACAAACAACCACAAAGTAGACATAAGACTCTGTGGGAAAAAGAATTATACATTCAACTAACTGATGACCAATGGCTGAAAGCTAATGTGTTCGCGCACAAATGCTCTTTAAGTACACGGTTCCAGGAAGTATCATACAAACTTCTCACACACTGGTATATAACTCCTATGCAAATAAAGAAGTGGTCCCCTTCTGCCCCAGACACCTGCTGGAGTTGCAATAGAGATACGGGCTCTCTAGCACATATCTGGTGGTTCTGCCCCCCAATTCTTGATTATTGGTCCCAAGTTATACTCTGGACCAAATCGATCACGGATACAAACATATCGCTAGATGCTGCAGCATGTCTCCTTCATGTAAATCACTTATCAATTAGCAACTATAAAAAGTCACTTACCAGACACTTATTAACGGCAGTGAAAACTTTAATCCCCCTATACTGGAAGCCGAGCAGAAGTTTATCCCTTAGAGAGTGGCTAGACAGAGTTCAGTATATATACAAGATGGAGGAGCTAATAGCCATGAGAAGAGAATGCTCAACGAACTTCCACGATACTTGGCAACCCTGGGTAATATTTAAATATTCCAACGACTACCAATTGCTAATGAGTTGAATTAGATCGAATCCCTTGAAAGTCCACATTGTCTGAGAAATTATGTACTTATGCACCTCCCTCCATTGTGATAACTTACTACGCTCTAACTGTGGACTTTTATATTTCACATCTTTGATAAAGATAATTTTGCTCTATTTTGACCCCCGAGAATCCCTCCCACCTATTTTTGTGTTGCATCTAGATCCCCCTCTGCTCCTCCCCCCCTACTCCTTCCCTTCTCTCCTCCCTACTTATTCTTCCCCAGCCAACCCCCCCCCCCCCTCCAACCAGCGTCTATTTACATGATATAAATCTAGCCAATTCTAAATGTCAGATTGTACCCAGAACCACTGTTTGTTCTAAATACTACCTTTGTTTTGTTGTTTTTTCTGTTCTGGTTTTTGTTCTGTCCAAAAAATTCTTACTGAATATTGTATTATGCTTGTACTGTTGTTACTTCAATAAACTTCGATTGTGATAAAAAAATATAAAAATAGCTCCTGGCTGTCACAGACTGGTTGAACCGATAGTAATAGGGCCAGATTCAGGTAGATGAGCGCTTCTTTACTTTGGAGTAACGTTTCTCATTTACGTTACTCCGCCGACACTTTCGGCGCAAGTACTGTTATTCACATAGCAGTTGCGCGTAAACTTGCGCCAGAGTAACGATAATGCGCTGGCGTAAACCGACGCAAGTGGAAGTGGGTGTGATCATATGTAAATGATGGGCAGAGCCCAGCGCAGAGGCTTACGTTCAGCGCATCATCCACGGAGCATGCGCGGTGATTGAGGCTCCACTCGCCTCCTTGTGCGCATGCTCACAACTTCCGTCGGCACCACTTCACGGGAAACGCCAGCGCAATGTGTTCCGTTGCGCGTATAAAAGCGCTAGCGGAAACGCCATTCCGGCGCAAAAGTATTTCCGTTTCCCCCCACCCCAGGGAAGATACTTTTGCACTGTGATGGCTGCTCCCGCTACCCCCAAAGAGAGGAGGAACCTCAATTTCAACTCCCAGGAGGTGTCTGTGATCATCTCGGCTATGGAGACGTTTAATCAGTTCCTCCACTGGAAAAAAAGTAGGAAGACCAGCCGGGAGAGGAAGCAGGGCATCCTGGAGACCATTGCTGCCAGGGTCAATGTGTTAGGGTACTCCACCCGGACTGCTAGCGACATACAAAAAAAAATTAACGACCTGCGGCGCAAGGTCCGTGGCAAGGTGGCCACCATCAGGAGGCATGAGAGGGGCACAGGTGGTGGTCCACCATGTCCGGTCAGCCAGACCACGGAGGAGGAGGTGGTCGCCCGCTGCCTGGACAGGGAGCAGTTGGAGGGGGTCCCTGGCTATGACTCCATGGAGGAAGGCTCCAGGACAGGTAAGTGTTTTTTATCCCCTATTTGGTGTGTTGCATGTGGGGGGGGGGGGGTACATGTGCCAAGTGTGTGGGACCACCAACATGTGTCTGCTTTGTGTCATCCACAGATGACGGAGCTGGGCCATCATCTCTTACCGGCCAGTCCACCCCAACCACCCAACGGGATCATGATGACGAGGCCCTGGGTGCTGAAGACACCGAGGTGGAGGAGAGTGCTCACACCACTTCTGCAGAGGTGGTTGAGGAGGAGCCTGTCCCTGAGCAGGACTTTATGTTATTGTTGGAGGAGTCCTCCTCCTCTGCAGGGCCCTCTGTCATCCCCTCCCCCATCATAGGTAGCCCCTCAAGGGCGACTCCATCCCCACAGGGACAACCTTCTCCTGCCCCCAGGAAGGCGACCCGTAAGACCAGGGGGGTGTCTGATATGGTCCAGGACCAGGTGGTGTTGGACCACGCCGGGCAGACCCAGCAGATAGGGGAGATTGCTGGCCACTTAGACCGGGTCGCTGACAGCCTGGGCTCCATGTCACAGCTGCCCAGTCGTGTGCAGGACGTTGTGACCAGCCTGGGGGAGGTGCAGGCTGATGTACGGCACCTGACAGCAGCCGTCAACGCCAACACAGCTGCCATCCGGGAAGAGGGGAGGCAGCGGCAGCCCAGACCAACCTGTATCTCAGCCGTATTGCCGTGGCCTTGGAGGGGATCAGCCTCCTCCAGATGCCCCCCACCCCCACCACCACCCACCCCCTCCAGGCAGCTGAGGAGCCCGAGAGTGCCCCCAAGGAGGAGCCCCCGTCATCCCAGATGAGGGTTTTTTTTATACTCAGGTTATGAGTTTTTGTTTATTTTTGTTTATTTTTTTTATACTCAGGTTATGAGTTTTTGTTTATTTTTGTTTATTTTTTTTATACTCAGGTTATGAGTTTTTGTTTATTTTTGTATATTTTTTTTATACTCAGGTTATGAATTTTTGTTTATTTTTGTTCTCATGTTATGAGATATGTATTTAATTTTTTACTGCACACGGTCAGGAGTGCAGGGGACAGTGTGAATGGTGTGTGAATGTGAGGGGGTGGCACTCCTGCCAGTAAGGGGTGTCACCCTCGGCCGTGGTGGTGAAGTTAACCCCACGGCTGTATGAATGACGTGTGAAAGGTGTATGAATGGACAGCGACATCATTGGGGCCTTGACGCTGGCGTTGCTGCTCCCAAGTCCTACATGCTGGACTTGGGCTAATCCAATGCGATGTGCATGTGGTGTGTGTGATCTAGGGACATCAGTGGTGTGCATGCATGCATTGTCTGTGTGATTAATGTTTTGGTTTAGTGTCCAAAGATGCCTGCGGCGAGGACCCTCCTGACTGCTCTACCATCAGCAGACTGGGTCTCCTCTGGCAGGTGGGGACTGTGTGGGTCGGGGGTCAGGTCATCACGTATGTCAAACTGCAGGCCTTTTCTCATAGCAAAGTTGTGCAGAATGCAACATGCACCAATGATCTGACACACAAAGGTAGGGGAATACAATAGTGTCCCCCCGGACTTATCCAGGCAGCGGAAACGGGACTTCAGGAGCCCAAATGTTTGCTCCACCACTGCACGGGTTTTGATGTGTGCTTCATTGTATTTTCTCTCTCCTCTGGTTTGGGGGTTCCGGAAAGGAGTCATGAGATGGGGTCCCAGTGCATATGCAGAGCCACCTGTAAGGGAAAAGACAGGAGGATGTTAGTCATGCATGTGCCACTTGTGAGGTGTGCATCACGGGAGGGGATAGTCATGCCTGCCACCCATGTCACTCACCAACCAGCCAGCTGTCCCCATACATGTTCTGCTCGAATTCTGCTGGGATGGGGCTCTGATTGTATATGAAGCTGTCATGGCTGGACCCGGGGTGTTCGGCACGGACGTGCCATATGAGGCGTTGGGCATCGGCTATCACCTGTACGTTGATGGAATGCCAATGCTTCCGATTGCGGTATATATGCTCTGTGGCAGTGGGGGGCTGGAGTGCCACATGTGTGCAATCAATGGCCCCGATGGTGCGTGGGAATCTGGCAATGCTGTAGAAATCTGTCATTGCCTTCAGCCGCAGCTCCTCAGTGGTGGGTCTGATGAACTGGTTGGACATGCGTCTGAGGATTGCAGGGACAACCTGGTGCACACATCTGCTCACGGAGGACTGTGACATCCCAGCCACCACTCCACTTGTACACTGGAATGATCCACTTGCAAGGAAATGAAGTGTTGCCAGTACCTTAACCAGTGGATGCACTGCTTGTGAGCGGTGTGTTGGGCTGGTGATGTCACCCTGCAGGGTTGTGGTTAGTTCAAGTATTGCATCTGGGCTGAATCTGAAGAGGCGATACACCTCCTCATCCCCCATGCCAAAGAGGCTCATGCGCGTGCGGTATATCCTCTCACGTGCCCGCCTCCTTCGTTCCGGGGGACCCAGTACTAGTGCTAGGACCACGATTGCCCCTGGCATGTTGGCACACAGAGGTGGTGTCCTTGCAAGTGTGGTTGTTCAGCTTGCTAGTTTCGTCGGTAACGCTGCTGCTGGAGCTGCTCTCCTGCTGACCTGAGGCCGTCTGGAGTAAAGATAAAGCAGCTATTTGTAGAAATAACTTTGCGCCGGACGGACAAGTTACCCGCGGCGCATGTAGCCGGCGTATGGTGCTAATCCGTTCGCGAATTGGGAAAACTCCCTCATTTGCATATTTGCAGGGGAAATCAATAGGCGCGACTGATTCGCCAAACGAAATTATGCGCTGACGAGACTCTGGCGTCGGAAAGTTAAGCCGATCGGAAATGGCCCGTTTTCAGTCGCATCTATTTTGGTGGGTACAGCCACATAGAAACGACGGCGCATATTCACAGTTACGCGGCGCATATCGAATTACTCCAGTGCAAGTCTTGCTGAATCTGGCCCATAATATCTATCTATCTATCGATATATATATATATATATATATATATATATATATATATATATATAGAAATATACAGTATATCTGCATATTAAACTTAAATTTCTCTATAATGCAAAAAACAGTATTGTATTAATGATATTGTATTGATGATGATAATAATATCAATTATAATACTAATTATTATTATCTTGGAACAACAAGTTTCAAAACATTAATGTTGGCATAATATAACATGGCAGGATTGGTATCCTTAAAAAAAATATATATTTATTGGCTTTCTTGTAATGGCACAGAGTGCCCATGCTTTGAAAGGAAGGTAATTCCATTTTGTAAGATTTTCTCATAAATTACTGTAATCATTTCTTTAGTAATATTTCATTTACTGACTTTTACAATCATCAAAGATCTGTACAGCACAAGAACTGTCAGAATGTAAAATTGGGATTTATGCTATGTATTACATGTTTTACAGTAAATTGCTTTTGATTTTCTGTTAAAGCCATTTAATTTCCCAGAATAACTGCTACATCTTTCACCCTAGAAAAAATTAAACAAAGCTTTTTTAATATATTCTTTAAAATTGCAAATGTTTATATTTTTATGAAATATTAAAACTTTTTAATAACATAGGTTTTCCGGAGAGTGCTATTTATTCATCTAAATTTAATGTCCACATTTATATATTTAATAAGATTTCCTATCAGAAATAGGAAACACTAAAATGTAATACAATTTTACTCTGCAGTGATTAATTGATGTGCTTGTATAATGATTAAAGTTAAGATTAATCTATCAAGTTCATTCTGTATACATTTCTAAACATGACGAGCGCTAAACATATCATGTCAACTTTTCAAACCATAGTACCAGTCTGTGGTTTTAGTTATCCTGGTGTCAGTAAGTATGCAGTATTATGGTAACATTACAGATGTCTAGGCAACAACAGACTTATGCCGCGTACACACAATCGAACATGTCCGCTGAAACTGTATCGGACCGTTTTCCAGTGGACAAAAGTTTCCAAACATGCTTAGAAACCTGTTCGCTGGAAACCTGTCCGTCGGACATGTTCGATGGTTAGTACACAAAATCTTCGGACCAAAATCCCGCGCATGCTCAGAATCAAGTCGACGCATGCTTGGAAGCATTGAACTTAGTTTTTTCATCACGTCCTTGTGTTCTACATCACCGCATTTTGGTCCGAGGGGATTTTGGTCCGATGGTGTGTATGCACATCAGACCAACAGACCACTTCAGCCTTGTCCGATGAAAACGGTCCGTCTGACATGTTTCCTCGGATATGTCTAATCATGTGTACAGGGCCTCAGTCTTGAGGGATACAAAGTCCATCCGTTGCTGGACCTCTTGATCTAACATAATGTTGGTGGGCACCCTATGAAGTTTTGCTACTCTTATGAAGGCCTGAGCCATCACCTTCGCAGAGAGTATGCCCTTTATAGGCACAAAAAGTGTAATTTTAGGCAGTCCATCTACAATCACAAAGATAACCAACTGAAACTGGCAATTCCACAAAAAGACTGGACCAGATCAATAATTTTTTGTACTCCAAAGTGCCCTGCCAAAGGGTGACGATGACAGGTCTTAAGAACCAGGAGTCTTTAAATTTCAGGTAAAAAACATTCGTCCTGAAATAGAAAAAGTCCTTTTTCCTGTAATGTCACCCCTTGAGGAAGTGACTCCTGTTCAGATGCTTGCTTGATGTGGGTCATTACATGGGTTTGAAAAAGTAAGAAATTCTGGGCCGATAAAATTCTGCCAGGTCGGGGTGCTCTTTCATCAAAACACATGCAAGGCAGTGCATAAGCCTTGCCATGTTTTTAACCCTGGGTGAAACGTGATATGAAACATGAACCTTAAGAAAATAAGAAAAATAGGGCCCATCTGGTCTGGCGAGGATGCAATCTTGTGATCTGTGAAATTTAGGAATGAATGGGATGCAGATACCACTATTCTTCAAAGGCAGATTTATTTGCAAGTAGCTCTTGGTCTCCTACATCAATGGGTCATGTTTTCAGGATTTCCCTCAGATTAAACAGCTGTGGTATTTACTAAGTCAGTGAAACTGATTAAATCACCTGTGCAAAATAATAGAAGGCCTGAAAACGTGACCTGTTGGGGTACTTGAGGACTGGAGTTGTGAAACATTGTCCTACATCATAGTTCCTCTTAGCTGGAGTGTTTTGTTGAAAATTTAGTGAAAGGGTTCATTCAAGATTTGGGCCCTTGACTCTGTGACAAAATAGCCCCAATTGTATTCTCAGAGGCATCCACCTCCAGAACTTATAGTAGGGCAGGATCAGGATGCTTAAGTATAAGTACAGAAGTGAACAGAAGCTTCAGCTTATCAGACACATCTTGTGTCTCTGATGACCACTGGACTCTGGGTTTATTGGGAAGCTGGGATTGAGTGGAGACCACAGTTTCATCCACTATCACAGTAACTCCCTCTCCTGCTAGTTGGGAGCAGAGTGCCCCAGGCCTCTGCTCCCAACTAGCAGGAGAGGGAGTTACTGTGATAGTGGATGAAACTGTGGTCTCCACTCACAGCTTCACCTTTGGTGGCCCAAGGATTCACCTTTTGGTGGCCCATGGCAAAGCCACCCTCTATTGAGATTAAGAATCCCAGAAATTAGATTTCCTGTTTCTTTAATTTGCATTTCTCAGCTTTGGCGTAATGTCTGTATTCTCTAATGCCGCGTACACACGATCACTTTTTGTGATGAAAAAAAACTACGTTTTCAAAAACGTCATTTAAAATGATTGTGTGTGGGCAAAACGTAGTTTTATGTCTTAAAAAAAAACGACCAAAAAAAAATTCGATTGTGCTTGATTTTTTTGTGTCGTTTTTCAAAACGTATTTTTTTTGTGTCATAAAAAGTGATCGTGTGTGGGCAAAACGATGTTAAAAAAACGACGTTTTTAAACCCGCGCATGCTCAGAAGCAGGATATGAGACGGAGCTTCAATGGAACAGAGTCCTGTCGAACGTGGTGTACGTCACCACGCTTTGCTAGAGCATTTTGGAAAAATGATGGTGTGTATGCAACGTCGTTTTGGAAAATGAAGTTTGAAAAACGTTGTTTTGTTTCATCACAAAAAGTGATCGTGTGTACGCGGCATTAGACTTAAGTCCAGTCCCGTCAGCCAAATGTACTGTTAGGCCCCGTACAAACGAGTAAATCTATCTGTTCAAATCGGTCGGACAGACCAATTTGAACAGATCTGTCTGCTGGGACGTATTGTCCCCGCCGGCAGACAGCGCGCTGACGTGGCGGTGACGTGGCGGTATTGTGGCGGTGACGTTGACGCCGCCACATCACCGCACCAGGAAGTAAAACACTTCCGCGCATGCGTCGAAACCATTCGACGCATGTGCGAGCAGATATGTCTGCTGGTTAGGGCGGACGGGTTCTCAGCCGACAGATTTGAAAGCATGCTTTCAAATCTGTCAGCTGGCCAAATCTGTCTGTTTGCCCGTACACACGGTTTGATAACATGGTATAACAGGGTGGCACTTTGCTTGTGGAAGATCCCAGTCAGGAGATCTGGAAGCAGATGTGAAGCGGAAGGCAGTGCACCAGACAAGCTAGTAGTTAGCAGAAGCAGGACCTTGGTGCATTGTCAGACAGGCAGAAATCGGCAACAATAGAGCAGCAGGAGTGCAAAATCAGGAACCAAGTGCAGAGTCAAAACCAGGCCAAGGTACCAGTATTAACTAGGCTGAGGAGGTACCGGAACAGCAGGCAGAAGGCAAGGTTAGGGTCAAAAGCTGGAGTCTGGATACAGAAGTAGAGATGTCCCAACCTATTCGCCGGGGGCAGGCGAATATATGCGATGTTCGGCCTGCCCCATATTCATCATCATTAAGCAAACTTTGACCCTGTACCTCACAGTCAGCAGACACATTCCAGCCAATCAGCAGCATACCCTCCCTCCCAGACCCTCCCACCTTCTGGACAGCATCTATTTTAGATTCATTAGGAAGCTGCAGTCTTAGTGAGAGGAGGGACAGTGTAGCTGCTGCTGATTTAATAGGGAAATTGATAGCTAGGCCAATGTATTCAGTGTCCACGCCAGTCTAAAAAGACTTATCTGATCTCTGCTGTAAGAACAGCGTCCTGACAGCACCCCAAAAAGCCCTTTTTAGGGCTAGTACATCAGTCTGTTTTTTTCCTCTGTAATCTAATTGCAGTTGCCTGCCAGCATGTGTGTCAGGCACACAGCGTATACTGTGCTCACTTGCCCAGTGCCACCACTCATATCTGGTGTCACAGTATGTAACGGGATTACCCATGACGCCCAGAGACTTTTGAGGGATGGGGGATACTCCTGTGCCAGCAGCCCTATGGACTCTTGTGTCTAAGTTCACCCTGTGCCCCTCTTGGGCATAGGGTGGCTAATAAATCATAATTCATGTATTACATGAGATGGGACATTAATAATAGTTCATATTGCAGGATGTCTTGAGATATTACAAGTTGTTGGCTTATTCAATGTGGGGACACATGCTTTTGAAAGGTGTTAATTGCATCTACTCCTAGACACTTCATTGTCCATTGTGTAAGGCTGTAGAGGTGTTAATTCAGGTCTGCTCCTAAATTGTGTGATAACACGGTTTAAAGCCTATTGATGCCCAGGTGGGAATACCTTTCTGTCGGAGACAGGCGTCTGTCTAAAGATGTGGATTAAGTAGCAGTCTCCTGTCAGGTGTATTGAATTAGCATGTCAATTATAGCCCGGTGCCGAAATGTCTGGATACTAATTAGTAATTAGCCCCAGTGTGTGGTGAGGGGGGTGGAGATTTCACTGTCCTTTTGATTACTGTCACATGCTTGTAACTGCATAAAAAGCTGAGTCTCATTTTCTGGAGAATTGATATGGATCGTGTCTGCTGGATTATAGAGTGTCATATAATCAGTCTTGGGTTGATGGAAGGTTGTAAACGGTGGTGACCGTTACAGTTGTGGCAGCAGTGGGATGATTCTATCACCAGAAGGATGGCTACAAGGACACAGGACAATGGAAACACAGTATGAACAGATGAAGCTCTCTTCCCTCATGGACTTACTGGAGAGACGGGGCAGACCGGCCAGAAACCGTAAGAAAAGGGACATTATCGCAGAACTTGTCTAAATGTATAGAGCTAAAAGGCCCGGCGTAACAAACAGGACACCCAAGGAAGAATTTTTTGATCGGGCTGTTAGACGTGAACTGGCACAATATGGTCCTAATCCTCCACCGGAGATCATAGACCGGGTTATAGCGGCTGTGGATGCCACCTTGCTACAGCAAAGAGGTGCTGCAGCAGCTGAAGTCACAGCAGCACCAACTGAAGAGAGAGGAGAGGTGCAGATACCAGTCTCCATAGAAGAGGAATTCCAAAGAAGGTTGCAAGAGATGCGGATACAGCACAGAGGACCAGTATCAGAGGAGGCCCTGCTGGGATGGTCGGATGTGATCCGTTGCCAACTCTGGAAGGAAGCACTAGCTCTGGAGCAGCAACACCAAGGAAAGGTCCTGCCCTCTATCTATGTAAGGTACTAGCCGCAGTATGACGTACAAATGCCGTTGTTGGGGGAACAACCGAAGCAGGAGTGGATAGCGGAGTTAAGCAGGCTGATCAGGGCAGAGATGCAGCTGGACAAGAGCTACAGAGCCCTCCGGTGGTATGTAGCCCAAGAGTGCCCGTGGTCAGCGGATAACAGCCCCACAGAAGATTATGACTATGATGGCCTGGGATTGTTGTATTGGAGGATGTCCAGTGATCCAGACTTTGGGGATGATCGGGAGTGGCGCTTGGAGGACATAATGGAGCACAGAGAGGGAATATTGAATATCTCGGAAGGCCACTGGTTACAGGAAGATTTGGAGTTTCTGTCCATTCAGGAATGGGAGCTGGAAATCGCCTACAGACAGCTGCTGGACTCTGCTCAGCAGCAGGGTTGGGCTCCCGTTGCCTGGGACTATGAGGACATTTCATATGACAACTATGAAATCCTGGCTGATGAATCGGCAGTGGAAAATCTGAAGATTGCCATCCCAAAGCCAAAGCAGATGATGTGAAGTTCCAGGGAGCCGGGGCAGTTGGCCCCTCTCTCCAGCAACAAGCTGAGGTGGTAAAGCTTTTACTCCCAGCTGAATCACTGGCAACAGAGCAGAGTGCCCCAGGCCTCTGCTCCCAACTAGCAGGAGAGGGAGTTACTGTGATAGTGGATGAAACTGTGGTCTCCACTCACAGCAACCCAGCGGAAGATCTGGCAACCAGGCAGAGTGTCATGTGCCTCTGCTCCCAACTAGCAGGAGAGGGAGTTCCTGTGATAGGGGATGGGACTGTGGTCTCCCCTCACAGCAACACAGCAGAAGAGCTGGCAACAGAGCAGAGTGCCACAAGCCTCTGCTCCCAACTAACAGAAGAGGTGGTCCCTGTGGTAGTGGAGGGGACTGTGGTCTCCACTCACAGCAACCCAGTGGAAGAGCTGGCAACAGAGCAGAGTGCGCCGGGCCTCTGCTCTCCACTAACGGAAGAGGGGGTTCCTGGGGTTGTGGATGGGACTTCAGTCTCCACTGACACAACCCCAGAAAATGGTGCGGCACTGGGACAGGAGGATGTCGGCTTTGCTTTGCAAGCCCCGGGGGATTTTCACCTAGCACCAGTGGATTGGACTTCAGTCTCCACTGGTATACCCCAGGAATGGAGGGCAGTTGGCCCAGATTCCCAACAGCATGATGGACTGAGCCCAGTCACCCTGTCTCCTCCCCAGCGGCTGAAAGGGCTCCAGGGAGAAGGGCCAGTCCAGGCCTCTCCCCAGTGGCAGGCATGTTCTCTGAGAGAGGCAGAGATTGGCTGGGTAAGTAATGCTCAGTTTGGAGCAATTTATTTGGGGTACAGTATGGATACCAGCATTGGAGGACTGTATCTACTGACTAAATTCGGAGTCAACCCGTCTGGGGTCTTCTCCTGTGTCAGTCTCCCACCGAAAGGGGAGAGATGTAACGGGATTACCCGTGATGCCCAGAGACTTTGAGAGATGGGGAATACTCCTGTTCCAGTGGCCCTATGAACTCTTGTGTCTAAGTTCACCCTGTGCCCCTTTTGGGCATAGGGTGGCTAATAAATCATAATTCATGTATTACATGAGATGGGACATTAATAATAGTTCATATTGCAGGATGTCTTGAGATATTACAAGTTGTTGGCTTATTCAATGTGGGGACACATGCTTTTGAAAGGTGTTAATTGCATCTACTCCTAGACACTTCATTGTCCATTGTGTAAGGCTGTAGAGGTGTTAATGCAGGTCTGCTCCTAAATTGTATGATAACACTGTTTAAAGCCTATTGATGCCCAGGTGGGAATACCTTTCTGTCGGACACAGGCCGTCTGTCTAAAGATGTGGATTAAGTAGCAGTCTCCTGTCAGGTGTATTGAATTAGCATGTCAATTATAGCCCGGTGCCGAAATGTCTGGATACTAATTAGTAATTAGCCCCAGTGTGTGATGAGGGGGGTGGAGATTTTACTGTCCCTTTGATTACTGTCACATGCTTGTAACTGCATAAAAAGCTGAGAAGAAACCATTAAAGCATTCATACATTTTGAAACTAGAGAACAGAGCTGAGTCTTGTTATTCTGGGAAATGGAATGGATCGTGTCTGCTGGTTTGTTGGTGTGTCGGATAAGCTGTCGTGGGTGGATGGAAGGTCGTAAACGGTGGTGACCGTTACACAGTAGATTAGATCAATTTTGACTGTAATAGAATAGCAGTCAGTTGCATGCCAGCGTGTGTGTGTCAGGCTCACAGTGTATACTGTGCTCACTTGCCCAGTGCCACCACTCATATCTGGTGTCACAGTAGATTAAATAAAAAAAACAACAATTTTGATTGTAATAGAATAGCAGTCAGTTGCCTGCCAGCATGTGTCAGCCTCACAGCGTATACTGTGCCCACTTTCCCAGTGCCACCACTCATATCTGGTGTCACAGAAGATTACATTAAAAAAAATTACTGTAATAGAATAGCAGTCAGTTGCATGCCAGCGTGTGTGTGTCAGGCTCACAGTGTATACTGTGCCCACTTGCCCAGTGCCACCACTCATATCTGGTGTCACAGTAGATTACATTTAAAACAACAACAACAATTTTGACTGTAATAGAATGCCAGTTGCCTGCCAGCATGTGTCAGGCTCACAGCGTATACTGTGCCCACTTGCCCAGTGCCACCACTCATAACTGGTGTCACAGTAGATTACATAAAAAACAACAACAATTTTGACTGTAATAGAATAGCAGTCAGTTGCCTGCCAGAGTGTGTTTGTCAGGCTCACTGAGTACACTGTGCCCACTTGCCCAGTGCCACCACTCATATCTGGTGTCACAGTAGATTACATTTAAAAAAAAACAATTTTGACTCTAATAGAATAACAGTCAGTTGCCAGCCAGCGTGTGTGTCAGGCTCACAGTGTATACTGTGCCCACTTGCCTAGTGCCACCACTCACATTTGGTGTCACAGTAGATTACATTTAAAAAAACAAAAATTTACTGTAATAGAATAGCAGTCAGTTGCCTGCCAGCATTTGTGTCAGACTCACAGCGTATACTGTGCCCACTTGCCCAGTGCCACCACTCATATCTGGTGTCACAGTAGATTACATTTAAAATAGAAACAACAATTTTGACTGTAATAGAATAGCAGTCAGTTGCCTGCCAGCATGTGTGTCAGGCTCACAAGGAAGTGTGAACCCAAGATCGCCCGGGGCGCGGAGTCCAAGACCCAGCTTTGTGTTCACCAGAGCCTCTAGTGCTGAGGATGGCCTTCGCCACAGCTGGATCCAGGTCGCGACCCCTGGGATCCCCTAGGTCACACTCCACAGGGAGAGAGGGGAAGCAGCAAGCAGGACAAATGGTAGTGATGGGTAAGCCAAGGTCAGGGCAACAGGCAGACAGGGGTAACCGAGGGACAGGCAAAAGGTCAGGGGCACAGGCAAACAGGAGAAGTCAGGGATGAGCCAAAAACAGTACACAGGAAGATAATCATAGCACACTGCAGACAGGACTTAAGCAAACATCAAGTTGAACAGGACTGCAGGCCTGTAGTGCAACAGTTAATATACACTTCCTGGGATGGCCTGGGTGGGGCCATACAGGAAGGAGAGTAAATAAGAAGATAACCATGACAATGACGTCAGTGAGGACAAGGAACAGGACATGGCTAGATTGGTATCCAACCTTTTGCAAATGGGGAGTGCGTTAAACAGGGAGTTTGTTCTGTCAGAGTTTGGTCTGTCACTGTGAAGTGGGCGTAACCCTTACACTACCTGATCGATACAACATCATACCTGATGTTTTAAAGCACGTTATTCCAAACAATTTAGGAATGTTAGGTGATTTATGCCCTTTATGGATTAAAACCTGAATCTGCGTCAAATACGTAATTTTCCATGGGAGTTTTGCCATGGTCCCCCTCTGGCATGCCACAGTCCAGGTGTTAGTCCACTTAAAACTACTTGTCCATCACTATTGTGGCCAGAAAGTGTCCCTGTGGGTTTTAAAATTTGCCTGCCTATTAAAGTCTATGGCGGTACGCCTGTTCTCGAACATTTGCGTAAATTCACGTTCACGAATGGAAAATGTTATATTCGCGACATCTCTATACAGAAGCACACAATATCAGGTCACAGGCAGAAAGAGCTGATGACCAGTCTTAATTGTGATGCCAAATTTTGATTTAGTTTTATTCATAGTTGGGAGTAGAATGCCACTTTAGCTTTAGTCGTATTTTAGTAATCTGAGTTGTTTTAGTTGTATTTTATTCAACTGACTCATAGCTGAGGATTTTAATAATGTATTGGATACCACCTTAAATGCCTCCAACCCACTAAATGTTCCTAGCCCTAACTTGGCCCGAACTTTTGATCTCACTGAACTGTGGCACTTCAAACATCCTTCTGACAAGTAAATGACAGTTTTCCATGCTTAGGATGTGAGTGAACTGCAACCTCCCTATTTAGAAATTTCACTTGGGTGAAATCCAAAAAATTAGAAACTTAAAAACTCAATGAAAAGGCAATTGGCACTGTTCAGGAAAAATAAACAAAGGGAGTAATCCCTATTGGTGTGGGAAAAATATTTAAAATAATGCAATAATATAACCAAATGAAAATATTACCTAAAAGTGATATATGATACAGCTCTGTGAAGTTCAGGGATTCCTGTTAAAGTGAAATCAAAAAACATATATACAGTATATATATACAAAACAAGTTCAGAAGTCTTTTGGCTCACTGCTCCCCTTAAAACAAAAAGCTTCAGGATTCAGCAATCAGTAGTAATCCTCTGGATTACTTATAGAGACCTTAATTGCCTCATTCTGAACAGCTGAAACTTTCCAACGCCCTAAACCTTTCTGGCTACTTCTGCAGTCGACACCTGATAGTAATTGGTGTATTGTCTAAACAAAGCTGAAATGTATCTCCCGTCTGTGACAACACCCACATATTTACCTGACTTCCTGTCACAATATATATATATATATATATATATATATATATATATATATATATATATACATATATATATATATATATATATATATATCCAATAAATATCCATATACAGAGGACTCCAAAAAAATTGCTGAATTCAAATGTGCAAAAATACATTGACAGTACATAAATTAGAGAATATCCATATTCAAGGGGCCCCATAAAAGTGACATGTGCTAAATTCAGGGTCCCACTGCTCACTACATGTTTGAATACCAAACTTGATTCTAACAGTGAGGCTTATCCTTCGCTCTCATCTGTCATGCTCAGCATTGTGTTGGCCTCTGCACTAGTATACCTGTCTATACATTTTGGCCAATAAATTGATAGGTACCTAATGAGACTCACAGATAAAAAAGCGCCTGGTTGTCAGGGACTGCTTGAACCACTGCAAGAGATCAGGCCTGACTCTGCTAACAATGCAGTTCTGTGTGCTGTGAATTGGAAGTGACAGTGATCTGTTGATACTGCACTTGTTTGGGTGGGCTGGGCAGAGGGGCTAAACGCAGAGGCTGGCAGGTGTCAGAGCTGATCCTGGTAACTCTGAGTTTTTGGGAATGCTATACTCTTGGGGATGCTAGTATAGTTCTGATCATATCAAAGATATTGATTTGTTCAGACACTATACTAGTAATAAAGGTATATAATGTGTGTGTGTTAGGCCGCATACACACGGAGGGACATCCAGTACTTGCGCCATTACTCTTATGCTGGAACTGAAAAGGGCTCCAGGGGAGGAGATCACCTAATTTCCTGTGCCTGTGTTTACGTTACATTACACAGGCACAGGACGTTCTGGGATTCCTCAGAACCAATCAGCTGGTCCAGGCTATAAATGATTGGCCTGGACCTGATGACTGATTGCTTCTGAAACAAATATAACCATTGATGGGTTGGCGAGCGCGAGCAACTTACAGGTACGTCGATGTGCGCAGTCGTGCCACCTTGCCCAGTACATCTGCGGCGGGCGGTCGGCACCTAGTTAAAAGTCATTTATAATTCTGTTCATAGACAATAGAGCCCATGAGGCAACTGACCCCAACTTACCCCTAAAATGGAGGAATCATTTTAAATGACTGTGAGTATATGTCTCCCCCCTAGTCTCCGAATACTGACATTTGAATTTCCTGCCATTCCTTCATAGAAACAGAAAATTAAGGCCTGGGACAACATGCCTTCCTCCCTGATAGACAAAATGTAATTGATAAAAATTAAATTGCTTCCTTCCATTTTGTATATTCTGTGGCATGCCCCAGTTTGACTCCCACAGAAGCATTTCAAACAATTCAACTCTGCTGTAATTTTCTTTTTATGGGGACTTTGTCTTCAGACTGGCAATACTCCAACAACCCTGGATGCAAGGTGGATAAGCCTGGCCAGACTTATATGCTTATTTTGTTGCTGCTCATCTTTCCCACATTAATGACTGGTTAGTTCCTGATAAAATCAATGCCTTGTGGTGCAGGAGGCTGCCTACTTAGGATCCTATAAGGCTCTGAGTAATCTCCTTTAGAGAGAACCTAATGCTCCCTTCCCCCTAACATCATCCATGAAAGCAATTATTAGGGTGTGGAGTTTGTGGCACCCTCCACATACTCCCTTGTGGCTGAACCCTACACTCCCAGAGTTTTTCTTCATTGCAGACCTCATCATTTGGGCTTCTCAGGGGATCAAGTATCTAATCCAAATTTGCAACAGCAGTATGTTGAAACCTTTTGATACCTTGAAACAACAATACGTCTTCCCTAACTCAACTGCACCATGTGTATCAAGCACAATTGGGCAAGTCTCCACGTTTTCTTACCTCCTCTGGTTTGGAACCTCTCTTACAAGATGACTCTTAATTAAACCATTATCTACAAATTACAAAGCCTTATTACGCTCCATTCCTGAAGGTCTGGATGGGTTACTTTCAGATTGGTGGGAGGAAGTTCCAGAGCCTGACATTGAGGATTCAAAGGATGTATGGGAGTACCCCACGTTGCATTTGATCTCAACCAGAGAATATACTTTACTCCTTCGAGATGTTGGGGATGCATGGTTAATTGTATCCATGTTTTTTGGAGTTGCCCTTTGGTTCAGCCATTTTGGAGTAAAGTACACATTTTATACTTAAACACCATTCCAGTTCCCCTGAACATTGACATCTGCATTTTTGGCCCGATAAATCCCTTGGCCCTTACTAGGGTTCTTAGGATTCTACTAGGTCTGCTTTTATACTATGCCAGGCCATTTCTTTATATAAATTGTACAAGCCTAAAGGTTGCCACAAGAAATTCTCTACCAATGCCTCACTGGAAACAAATCCCTAGAATTGTATTTGGTTGTAGATGTGGTTGATGTGGTAGTCTGGGGGACGCCCCCTTTTGACTTAAGGTCTGAACAGAGTGCTCATAGGAATGAGATTGTTGCTGTTTTGTATTTTTATCTTTGTTTTATGTACCTAATAAGCCAGGGTATGCCCAAATTGCTCGTTTTTTTACTTTTGATATCTACAAATCCAATATCAAAGAAATTGGGGTAAAAAAATAAAATATATACTCCTAATGCCCTGTACACACATTTTTTTTATTAGATATCCAATGAAGCTGACTTTCATCAGTCTTGCCTGCACACCACTGGTTAAAAATCTGATTGTGTCCAACGCGGTGACGTAAAACACAATGATGTGCTGAGAAAAATGAAGTTTAGGGCGTGGCTTGGCGCGCAATAGAGACGGCAGCCTAATCCAGGAGCTCCGTCGTTCCCGCAGCCTGAGACCCGTCTCTTAGCACTAACACTGCGCAGGATGCACAGGAGATCGTTCGGCACCCCGCACACAAGATCCCGCCGCACCTCGGGCGCCTGCAAAGGGAGAGATATCGCCGATATCTTTAAAAATCAATCAGCCTCCCGCAACAGCACGGCAAGACCCAAGATGGCGCCGCCGCACGTGGAGGAGGACTTCAGCGAGGACTCTCAGTCCGCCACAGAGGAGACCGGTAAGGGACACCTCAGGACCCACAGTCCTCTTACTTATGAGGACATGACTGACATAGCTGCAGATATAAAATCGACATTCTCAGCAGCCATAATGGACTTGAAGTCCAACCTTTTGGTCCTTAATGGAAAGATGGAGGCGGCCGAGTTGGAAGGGAGACACAGTGACAAGGAGATCCGCAGGATGGAGAAGGTCTCCTATTCTCACGCTGAGCACTTTATTGAAATCAATAGGCACTTAGAAGACCTCGACAACAGGGGAAGAATGTGTAATATAAGAGTAAGGGGGATCCCGGAGTCAGTGGAGGTAGACCAGGTCACACTAGCACTGCAGAGAGTGTTCAACAGCTTATTAGACAGGCCGGAGGATACTGCCATAGACTTTGTGAGGGCTCACAGGGCTCTCAGAGCTAAAGGCCCTGACTCCCAGCCACCACGCGACATTATCTGTTGCCTCCAAAGCTTCAACCTAAAGGAGGATATAATGAGAAAAGCACGCAGGAACGAAAGAATAATCTATAATGGTGAAACGATAATGTTGTTTCAAGATCTCTCACAGATCACTCTGAAAAATCGCAGAGCTCTATGCCCCCTTCTGGACAAGCTCAGGGAAAAAGAACTGCACTACACCTGGAGATTCCCGTTCGCTCTTCTGGTGAACCACAACGGTAAGCAACAAGTGCTACGTTCCCCCGCTGACCTCCCAGACTTCTATACAGCGTTGCAGCTAGATCCAATTGACCTCCCTGACTGGTACCAGGAGTTCCGCCTACCACCCACAATCAGAAGCCCACTGGATTCTCCGCTGACCTCCCCTGATAGCAGAGCCACCAAGAAATTGAAAGCTTCCCGCCGAGGAGGGTCTAGTTCCCAAGCGGGCACCCCCAACAGCAAACCTCACACATCCAGGGCCCTGGATGACTTCTGAACGACATGACGCCCTCAATTGTTCGATCCTGACAACACCCCTGCCTCAGGCCGAGAACTCATGCTAACAAGGTTGTTCTGTTTTTGTCTATGCTCCTCATCCCCCTCACTGCAAACCGCGAGTGACCCGGTTCATTGCACACTGCCCAACGCGTCTTACTACACTCATGCTTGCAGTGGCATGCTGAGAAGACAGGACTGTAGATGCTCAACGCCAGTTTTTTGCAAACCCCAGCATGCATGTACCTTTTCTACTACTAGCCTCTACAGCGACCTCACAGTTGCCAGTCACCACGTTGGATCAGCATTGCCCACTGTACCGGACCATGTTGGGTAACGGGGACCCCGAATTTCACCCTGGATGGAACCGTGCCACAGTCCTACTTATTATCGCATGACTTCCCTTTTTCCCTTTTTTTTTATATATAATTTTTTATAAATTTTTTTTGATGCTTACCAGGGCGGGCAGGGGTGAGGATCTAATACGCTCCCCCCTCTATAGCCTGTTCTTATTCATATTCTTGAGCCCTGCCCCAGTTCCACAGAGCTCCAAGGTGCATGTTGCATCCCCTTTCATGGATTCATCGGGTTGCTGAGGGAGGGATGGGAGGGCTTGTTCCAGGACTACTTGGCCCACTCACAGGGTATGGTTACCCCCTCCCTCATGTCGGACGTTTTCTGTTGAAGTTATACATGTATCTGTTCTAATAATTCTCTTTATTCCTAGGAATGTTCTCCTACACCTTTGAAGTTTTATAATTAATCCTGCTAGCCTTACACAATCTATATCTACCTAGTTAGTGCTAAGTAGACAAATATGTTGCACTATTATTTTTCCTGCTCTTGTTTTTGGGCTGCGAGTCTACCAACTCGGATTACACCACCCTTATACCAGTTTATCCAAAACATTTTTAATTTTTTTTTTTTTTTTTTATATTTTTATCTCCTTGTTGGTGACTGCAATCCAACTCTTTGCAGTCTTGCCACCCCCCACATAGTGTGTCACGGGGTTCCCTGTTTGGCTCACTGTGACACACTACTTGTAGATCCTTGAGACTGTAATAGGTTTAAAGGAAGATCACATTGACTCTTTTAACTTCCTCAACTTACTAGTATTTCCTCCCTTTACTTCTGTCCCCCACCCCCGCCCCTCCTCCCCTACCCCTCCTGTCCTCTCCCCGCACTCAGCTCCAGAATATTTCTTCTGTCAACCGCCAGGTACTATTTTGCTGCTCCAATAGAGGCATGAGGCAGATAGCCACCATATTTGTTTTGATTGTAAAGTTTTTTTTCTCTTCCTCTCTTAGTAGCCACACATTCCAGCGGCGGCCTCCCGTCTCTCTCTGCAGCCTCACAATGGCGTACTCATCTCTCGGCCGAAACCCTACAGTGATCTTGCATAATGCCAGAGGGTTGAACATACCCGAAAAGCCATCTACCCTTCTGAGGTTTGTTTTCCTACAGGAAACACATTTTAAAACTGCCCAGGTGCCGAGGCTCACTGACTCCTATTTCCCTGAAGCGTTTCACGCCACAAACAGCCTTGCTAAATCCAAGGGTGTCTCCATACTGTTGATTAAACATGCCTCCTTCGAAGTAACGGACAAACTTCTGGACCCAGAGGGAAGATTCATCTTCCTAAAAGGGAACTGTAACGGGGTACCACTTACGTTGGCTAACGTATATTTTCCCAACTCTTCTCACCTTACATTTTGCAGGCACATGCTGTCCACACTTAAGGGTTTCAGCTCCGACTGTATAATTCTGGGCGGGGACTTCAATGTCCCGCTGAACCCCCTGGTAGACACCTCGTCGGGGAAATCCTCCATCACGTATAAGGCCGCGTACACACGATCAAATTTGTCCGCTGAAAACGGTCCGATGGACCGTTTCAGCAGACAAATCCGATCGTGTGTACGGGCTAGCGGACAGGTTTGTTCAACGGACAAATTTCAAAGCATGCTTTGAAATTTGTCCGCTACAAACCTGTCCGTCGGATATGTCCGCTGGTTAGTACGGGAAACCAGCGGACATATCTTCCCGCACATGCGTCGTATCCTGTGAATGGATCCGACGCATGCGCGTGGAAGTGTTTACTTCCTGGTGCGGTGACGTAGCGGTGACGTGGCGGCGTCAACGTCACCGCCGTGTCACCACGCCGTCTGCCGGCGGGGATTTTGATCCGGTGGTGTGTACACGCCATCGGACCGAAATCCGATGAGACATGTCCGCTCTAAACTGTCCGTCGGACAAGTTTGAGCGGACATATCTCATCGTGTGTACGAGGCCTAAGATTCTCAAGAGAATCAAACTCTTGTTGGGATCCCTGCAATTGATAGATTCCTGGCGCTTTGTGCACCCAGAGGGCAAAGATTCCTCTCCCTCACAACCGCCACTCCAGAATAAACTACATTTTTACTACTCAGAGAGATCTCCACCTGATAACAGATGAACACATAGGAATTCAGTCTATTTCCGACCATGCCCCGACCTCGTTGACCCTTAATTTGCACAGACCACCTCCCAAGCCTAACTCCTGGAGACTAAATCCTTCCCTGCTGACTGACCCACAACAACTACTACCGGGCATCTCCTCATCCATTAAAGAATTTTCCAACTTAATGTTACTGCTGACATGGACCCCCTGACAATCTGGGAAGCCCACAAGTGCACAGTGAGGGGAGAACTAATCAGATTGGGAACACACCGTAAAAGGGAAAGGGAAAGAGCTATCAGATCCCTTTCAGACAAAATACACAAGCTTGAAACACTCCACAAAAAGTCCCTTTCTGAAAACTCAGCCTGCTTACTCCTAAATGCTAGAAAGGAACTCCAACAACTTCTAGATCTCAAAACTAAACGACTCCTTTTTTTCAAGAAAAAAGTGTACTATGAGCATGGCGATAAGACAGGCAGTTTCCTGGCCAGGGCTTTGAAAGATGCGAGTCACGCACACAACATTATGGGCATACGCAATACACTAGGCTCAGTAGATGTCACCACGGACTCAATAGCTCGACATTTTCACGAGTACTATTCCAACTTGTTTAATCTCCCAACACAGGGAGACCCCTCTAATTCCTCCAAAAATAGGTGTCAGGCGATTCGTGATTACTTAACAGACTCCAACCTGCCTACTTTATCAGAAGAAATAATCCAACAACTAGAGTCCCCAATAGCAAACTCTGAACTGCAGGCAGTCATCGGAGATCTTAAAGCAGGTAAGAGCCCAGGCCCGGACGGGTTCACCTCCATTTATTATAAGACCTTCGCAGAGATTATTGTTGACCCCTTACGAAAAGCCCTGAACTCTCTGGCCTCACCCAGAGACGTGCCAGCCACATTTCTCTCAGCACACGTTGCTGTCATACCAAAACCGAACAAAGATCCACAAATCTGTGCTAGTTATAGGCTGATCTCACTCCTTAACCTAGACGTCAAGTTGTTAGCAAAAATATTGGCTAATAGGTTTAGGCCGTTCCTGCATGATATCATAGGGCCCGACCAGGCTGGTTTTATGCCTGGCCGGGAGTCAAGGGATAATTTCATCAAAACACTCAACTTAATATACGCAGCACGCACCCAGAAGATTGAGGGCCTTCTCTTGTCCACGGACGCTGAGAAGGCCTTCGATCGAGTCTCATGGGACTACATAATGAGCACTTGCCGACACATAGGTCTGGGGTCTCACATAATGTCCTGGGTATCCGCCCTTTACGACAAACCTTCGGCCCGAATTAAAGTTAACGGCTCTCTGTCTGAGACATTCCAGATCAGTAATGGCACCAGACAGGGCTGTCCTCTCTCACCCCTCCTTTTTATTCTATCCCTCGAACCGTTCATTAGAAGAATTATAGCTAATAGAATGATACAAGGCTTTTCTTTAGCAGGCAGGGACTACAAGATCGCAGCGTACGCGGATGATCTGCTTTTTTTTCTATCGCAACCCCAGACGTCCATACCATCTCTCATGACTGAATTCTAATTTGAAGATAAACTTTTCAAAATCGGAAGCGATGAACATCAATATACCAGCTCGCTCACTAGAATCGCTTAGATCCATATGCCCCTTCAGATGGGAATCGGATGCCCTTAAATATCTGGGAGTATGGATAACACCAGACATAACACAAATCTATAACCGTAACTTCCCACCCATTCTTAAGACAATAGAGAGAGACCTGAAGGACTGGCATACACGCAACTTTTCCTGGTTCGGTAGGGCAGCCATATGCAAGATGACCATTTTACCAAAGCTATTGTACCTATTCCGTAACCTCCCGATCAGAATCCTTCAAACTTTTTTTAAAACTATTGCTTCACTTCAGCAGAGATTTATCTGGGCCCACAAACCCCCAAGTATTAAAGCTAAATTACTGGCACTGCCTAAGCACAAGGGGGGCATGGGTATCCCTGATTTAAAAAACTATTTTTTTGCAGCCCATATTACAAGAATCATCGATTGGCATTGTCATCATAAACTCAAGGACTGGATACAGGTAGAAGAGGCCTTATGCCCCATTCCCCTACGTTTCGCCCCATGGATCCCCTGGACCAAATATCCAACCTCCCTGAAAATGCACCCACTACTAGGAACCACATTAGGAGTCTTCCATAAACTGTTGAAGTCAAACACCCTATCCACATCCCTGAGCCCACTAACACCACTCTTTAATAACCCTGACTTCCCCCCTGGAGTGGAGAACCGCTCCCTCCACCCCCTTAATGCCTCCAGACCCCTACTTGCCACGGATTGCTTCCATGGCACTGTATTTAAAGACCTTAATGCCCTTAAATCAGATTCCAACACTCCTGACCTACCCCTTTGGACTTACTTTCAGGTAAGGAGTTATCTAAACCGTGACTTCAGGAGAAATAACTTCAGTAGGGAAATTACGGAGATGGAGTCAGTGTGCCTGGCGGGCGAGCCCATGCAAAGAACAACCTCGGCCTCTTATGCGTAGTTACGGGATCAACCGGTACGTGGAGATGACAGGTTCAGAGAGAGATGGTCACAAGCTCTGGACATGCCGATTTTGGAATCCCAATGGAGGAATTCCTGCATTCTTGCCCACAAGTGCTCACTGAGCACCAGAACGCAGGAAACTGCTTACAAGCTGCTCACTCACTGGTACGCTACACCAGTAAAATTACACTCTTGGTTCCCGCAGACGTCTGATATGTGCTGGAGATGTGGAAGGGATAGGGGCACCCTCCTCCACATTTGGTGGCAATGCCCTTTGATTGCTTATTTTTGGCAAACAGTATGTAAAATAATTCGGACGATCACGGAAACCAAGATGGGGCTTGATGCTGCATGTTGCCTCCTACACATCTCGAATGTGTCTTACCATAACTATAGGAATTCATTATCTAAGCACCTTCTAAACCAGGGATCCTCAAACTACGGCCCTCCAGCTGTTCCGGAACTACACATCCCATGAGGCATTGTAAAACTCTGACATTCACAGACATGACTAGACATGATGGGAATTGTAGTTCCTGAACAACTGGAGGGCCATAGTTTAAAGACCCATGTTCTAAACGCTGCTAAGGCTCTTGTGCCCCTGTTTTGGAAGTCTACCCGGGTCCCAACGATCCGCGACTGGCTGTCCAGAGTAACGGAAACCTATGACATGGAAGAGACTGTAGCTCAATCCTCAGACCTCACTGAAAAATTCTTCCAAACCTGGTCCCCATGGATCCAATTTAAATTTTCATTGGCTTACGAACAGGCACTGTCTGTAGTCCAGACCACTTATATTAGGCTGATGATGCCTTTCCTCACATACTACGACTACCAGGCACTCTGTTGGAGCTACCACCTACCCCTCCCCTTCCTTGCCCATATCCTCCCCCCCCACCCTTTTCATACTTTATCCCCCCTTCATCTGTTCTCCCTCCCACTTACTTTCTTTTCACACTGACACTGTCAGATGGTTTTGCTATAGACGTTTATCTAATATATTACAATTCTTACGCTTTGCAAAGAAAACTTTTACCATGTAAAAAAGAAGAAAGGAAAAAAATAAATGTGTTTTTACCATTTGGATTTCTCTCTCTCCGTCACCAAACACAACTGTTGCTTTTTGAAATTCTTGATGGAAAAACATGTGTTTTTTTTTTATTTTTTGCTTATACTTTGTAATGTGCGTGTGTGGGAGCTGCGACTCCCAATTTCAACCTTCCTGACTATACTTTCAATAAACTGGATGTTATAAAAAAAAAGAAAAATTAAGTTTAATGCTTCGGGGCATGCGTCGACTTGATTCTGAGCATGCATGGATTTTTGACGGATTTACCCACAGACGATAGTTTTTTTTCTATCGGTTTTTTAACCATACGAAAAATTTAAAAAAGGTTCTATTTTTTTTCACCGTTGGGAAAAAAACAGATGGGGCCCACATACAATCGGTTCATCCGATGAGAATGGTCCATAATTATCATAAGAAGATACACTGGTGGAGACCAGATACACCCAGTTATTTATCTTGCATTCTATGTTTCTTCACTAGCTGAGTTGACAACACAACTTTATGCCCTATTTGTCCTACCTCTTTAGTCCCTCTGTCTGATATTTGTTTGGTTAATTCCCAACTGAGCTCACATGTTTATCCTTGGCTTAACCCTGCCTGCAGCTTCCGTTGTGCCTGAACACTTTTGTATTCTTGGCAGATGTTTTAACCATTCTAAGGCCGCGTACACACAACTAAACAAATCCGATGAAAACGGTCGGACAGACCGTTTTCATCGGATATGTCTGCTGGGCTATTTTGGTTTGATCAGTGTACACATGATCAAACCAAAATCCCCGCGGACAGACAGCACGGTGACGTGGCGGTGACGTTGATGCCGCCTCGTCACCAATCCAGGAAGTAAAATACTTACATGCATGCGTCAAATCCATTCGGCGCATGCAGGAGATTTTTGTCTGCTGGTTAGGAGTACTAACCAGCGGACATGTCAGACGGACGGGTTTCCAGCAGACAAGTTTTAAAGCATGCTTTAAAACTTGTCTGCTGGAAAAACCTGCCTGCTCGCCCGTACACACGATCGGATTTGTCTGCTGAAACGGTCCGTCGGACCGGTTTCAGCAGGTAAATTTGATCGTGTGTACGCGGCCTTACTCTATTTTATCTGTGTATATCTGTATATGGATGCCTGTACAAATCTATATAGATGTTTTGTAATTTATTGTTCTGAACTTTATGAATTTTTCAGCAAACAATGGATACAGTTGTCCAAAAGCATGATGAAAACCAGCGCTAGAGAAATCCATCAAGACCTTTCCACAAAGTATAATGAAAACCTGTCCTTGTTGATGACTTGAGAGATGTTCAGGCAACTGAACATATTAGGTATGCCTGCCATTATTTTACTGTGGGTTGGAATTGTGCTCTATGTGGGCATTTTTAATATACTGTATACTATAATTGTTGTTGACGTTTGCAGTAACCCACTGACAAATTAATCTCCACAGTAATGTACTCAGTATAATCAATTTTAATGTGCTCAGAGAAAGTTTGTGGACTAGGTGCAAATCTTAATACAGCATGTACACATCCACAAGTGGAACAACATAATTATTAACTGCACTCAATTAATTAATTACTGCAATACTGCCATAATACCATATAATTAATATACCATGCCTCATTCACACAGACTTATTAAATTCACATCTCAAATTTAACTTTGGTTTTGGAGCAAATCATATTCTGCAAAAAAAAGTTGAGAAAAAAGGGATAGGCACAGTATAACTTATGTTATTTTAGTTACAAAGGCTTTCATTTATATTAAAAGTGTGATGCAAAGCCTGTGCTGTTTTAATGTGCCACTACACACAATTATATTTTTTCACAAACAGGTTTAATGCACATAAATATGTTTTATCAATAGTAATGAATAAAGTGCATAAAGTTTCAAGAGTTTTAATTTTTTTTTACTTTCAGACATTCTGTGGAAAATAAAATATTTCTTTCAAGGCCGCATACACACGATCAAATATATCTGCTGAAACTGGTCCACAGACCAGTTTAGCGGACAGATTCGATCGTCTGTACGGGCTAGCAGACAGTTTCCAGCAGACAAAAGTTTTAAAGCATGCTTTAAAACTTGTCTGCTGGAAACCCGTCTGTCCGACATGTCCGCTGGTTAGTATGCCTAACCAGCAGACAAAAATCCCCCGCATGCGTCGAATGGATTCGACGCATGCGTGGAAGTATTTTACTTCCTGGTTCGGTGACGTGGCGGCGTCAACGTTACTGTCACGTCATCACGCTGTCTGTCCGCGGGGATTTTGGTTTGATCATGTTATCTGTTTTCATCGGATACATCTCATCGTGCGCACGCGGCCCAAGTGTTTATTGCTGTCCATTGCTGATTTCAACCCATAAACCCTGTCCGTGTGATAGCAGGGTAAGGAAAGAGGAAATCAGATGTCTCTGGGACAGGAAGACACAGAGAGTAATAATAACCTGACAAAAGATCTAAATTTCTCTTAATGCTAAGTCACACGCTGCCTGCTTGTGTGTGCAAAGCATTTGCCTTTTTTCTTTAACCTCCCTGGCGGTATGATTATTTCAGATTTTAGGTGCTGAAAGTGGTACCATTATTTGCAAGGAAATTTGGCGTTTTATACTGTAGGCCTGTAATTCTTACAGAGGGGTCCAGATGTCCTCCAATGGTGCTGTCGGCCCAAGGTGGATGTATCCGTTGGATAGTAGTTATAAGGTCCTCACTCCACCAAAAAGAAGGATCCACCTTGGGCCGACAGCACCATTGGAGGACATCTGGACCCCTCTGTGACTACACACTCGATACCCCTGTAGGGGTGATTGGCTCTGGTGAGTGGGGACCTGGTGGGGAAGAACCGGACCACAGCATACCACCCATCTATATATCTGATGAAAATTTGTAATACTGCACATTTCTCAGCGTTATGTTTGGAATTTTTTGAATTTTTAGAATTTATGGACTTTATCAATTATCACATATTTATGCACTTTTGCACTTTATCACTTTATGTATAAGTATTTATTGATGTAAACGTGTCACTGTAATTTATTTTACACTTGTACCCAGGTACCTTCTAATATTGGTTTTACAAGGTGACATACTGACACACATATCCCTGACCACTCAGGGTTTGGGACAGCGCCACCACCCCTTCCTTACATACCACTTACCCAGGTTCTCCATTAGTGGGGTATCCTTTTCTGGGGGGCTGCAGTCCTATTTACTTTTCTTCCTAAGCGCACTTTTTCACTTTATCACTGTAATTCTTAGGAATAACTCACTTAAATCTGACCAAACAAGAGTCTAGTAGACATCCCGGGTATGACATTTATTTAAAAACAAAATTATAAATTATAATATAATAAATAATTATAAATAATTATAACAAATAATAATATAATTATAACAAAAAATATTCAATAATGTAATCAACTCAAAAATCACTGAAATTTGCTCAGTTGCAGAATTGTCGCTGTCATTACTTCTATTTGTTATGACGAATTTCCCCACAAATTGCTATCACTCAATTATGCAAGTGATTAAAATTTATTATCGCTGTTTTCTAGCTGCTCTAAAACCACTTTTGACATAAAGGGACACTTTTGGTTGCTATGGACAATCTACAGTTTTCAGGCAGAAAGAACAGTTTTTATTATACAAAAGAACATGTAGGACACTGGGCAGACCACTAGGGACAAGGGGGGTGTCTATTTTTTACAAACAGTACTGTAATCTATAAGATTACAGTATACTGTATGTAATGTGTTTGTTTACTTTTTTTTAATTTGGCACCGATCTCCGCCCCGTGCATTGTAACGTTGCAGGGAACGGAGAACGGCGGCACACGGGGACACTGTGTAAATCGAGCGAGGACCCGCTCGCTCACACAGTGGAGAGGCATCGCTAGATCCAGTGACAAGGTAAGTAAACCATGCCTGTGGACACTGCGAGGCAAGCCCGAGTCTGACTCAGGGTTTACCGATCGCAGCACAAAAATGTAACCCCGAGTCAGACTCGGGAATACCGCCAAGGGGGGTAAACTTTTTTTTCAAATATTTTATTAATTTTCAAGAAGAAAATAGGCAGATACAAAGTTTACAAAGCACAAATTCTAAACAGTATGCAATAACATAGACGCCATATACGGATGACATGTCTAGCAATCTAACAATGAAGTCGCTCTTGAGAGTAGTCGCAAGTGCCCGGGTGGCACCCTCACCTCCCAATGGGCCACCCCAAATGGGATCTAGTTTGGGACCCAGGAGGAGGGAGAGCTCTCCCGCACACCAAAACATCAAAACAAAGGAAAAGGTTTTACATATTACTCCGACAAGCAAGTTATAAGAGAGGATAGATGAATGAAACTAGCGTGACAGCTCTAGACCCGGAGGACCAGGGTAGCCAAGCCCTCCTGATGTTCTCCGTTTGGCCACTGTTAGCGGCCATAATACATCCATAAGAGTAGTGCAAGTTAACCAGGTCTATTGTGTTGGTGAGTGTCGGAACCGTCTCCGAAAGCCTAAGTCGGAATTATACAAAGTCTGGATGCTAGGAGGATGTGGGTTGTAGTGTACCTAGATGGATGGGGGATATTTTCAATGGTAAGGTTCAGTAGCGCCAGGTCAGGGGTTGGATTCACGATCATACCAATAGTCGAGGATAGCAGCCTGAAAACCGAGGTCCAGAATGATTGCAGTTTACAACAAGCCCATAGGACGTGGAGCAAATCTCCAATGGCAGTTTTACACCGCCAGCAGAGGTTGGAGGTTTTTGGGTCAAAGGTTGAGATTCTAGCTGAGGGTCATGTACCAGTGGTGGGAGATCTTTTGCGTGAGTTGCCAGAGCGGCACATTTTGTGGCCTTGTAGGAGGCTCTAAGGGCCGAGGCCCATTGTTCAACGGAGTATGGACGAGAGAGGTCTGATTCCCACCATGTGTGTGCCGGGAGTTTGGTAAATGTAAGTTTGTTGTGGAGGAGATTGTAATAGTGAGATATGCCCTTAAGATTGGAATTCTCCCGTGTGAGGTATTCCCAGGTTTTAGTGGGAACAGTACAGAGAGGAAGAGGCATCGTGCCTAAACAGTGGGAAATTCTCAAGTAAATAAAGTGTTCTGAGGATGGAAGGTGGAACTCCTGTTGAAGTATAGGAAAGGGTTTGGAGTGAGTGTCTTGTAAAATGTTTTGTAAAAGTGTCACCCCTTTTTAAGTCCATCCTGACAAAGATAGGTCTGGAGAAAGAAAGTGGAGCGAGCAGGGGGGTTAAACTTTAATGAACCTAACAAAATAACTAGCTCAGTGTTGGGCAAAAGTTTCGCCTCAAACATGGGTTAAGGCTGAACAATGGCTGTTCGCCCTATTTTGGGGAACACACAAAATGTGTAGGGTATTTGCCCCGCTGCATTGCACAGCACATTATGTGCCATGATTGGGCAAAGCTTTACCCAATCAGGGTGCAGTAAAAGCTGGTTGTTAAGGAGCAGGGCCAGGAAGCTGGCCACAGCATCCTTAACAACTAATGAATCATCAGCTGTCAATGGGCTTCCCCACTGACAGCTGAATGAAAAAAAATAGCTGGTAACAAAAAAAAGTAAAACAAAAATGGCGCCACTCCAGTTCATACCAGACACAACTCCAATATACCAGAACTGTATAAATCAAACCAGCAAATCTAATAAGTGAGTGTGCAAACAATGAAGAACTACACAGATAGCAGGATATGCAAAGCAATGTCAGAGCCAGGGTCACACACAGGAATCAGGCAGAGGGAGCCGGGACCAAACTAGGGCAGGGAGAGGTTAAATGGGAGAAGAAATAAGAAAGCAAGTAAGGAATCAGGCTGCATGGTCAGGACTAGGATCAGTGTCAGGGTGTGGAATGTGGGATCAGCATGCAGGAACAAAGGTCAGGGGCACATGGAGAAAACACAAAGGCAAAGAGGAGAAGCACAGACAGGGTTTAAATATACTTCCTACAACAAGCATCAGGTGATGACTGATTAGCATGTGCTGCTGAGAGACACCCGCTGGTGGACACTACAACTGTAGCCTATAGGTCTGGAGCCCGCAGTGCCACCAGCAGATGAGCCCTTTCCTGACATTTCTCTCAGCCTTCAGGTGCTCCAACCAGCCATAGCTGTACAAGTTTAAAAAGATAACCCTCTGCTGAACTCCAGAGAAAAAGTTCATTGTAGGCCAAAGAAATGTTGGGTTCCAAGTCAGATTTCCTGCTGTCAAGATCACTCAATCGGTAAGTGTCCCTGCCTGAGTCAGGTGACCAATCGGGTACCCTACCGC
Organism: Rana kukunoris; assembly: GCA_029574335.1. NCBI lineage: Eukaryota > Metazoa > Chordata > Amphibia > Anura > Ranidae > Rana > Rana kukunoris. The sequence goes on along the minus strand of CM056049.1, from coordinate 646,647,487 downwards.
TGGGGTCAAGAAACTGACTGATGTCCTCTTGGTCAGATTCTCAGAGAGGTAAAACTTTTGATGCACCAAGTCCCTTAAAACAGCAGGTACACCAATGCTGGGGTCCCATAGGTTATTTGCAAACTTTGCTCTGGGGTCATGTGACAATACTTGACCTCTGCAGTAGAGTGTGACCAGGTTAGCAACATTTTAGAATATGAAAAAGCAGAAAGCTAAGCTAATGGCATAGGCTGAACCAGAAAAACAGGCATGGTGGCAGACTGGTGTAGATTGGCTGGTATGGAGGCAGACTGGAGTGCATTAGCTGGTGTGAAGGCAAACTGGAACAAATCAGCTGTTGTGGAGGCAGGAGTGGATAGTGACAGAATTGTGCGAGTTGGAAAATACTTCTGTTTCTTCTTGGGTTTAGCCACCTAAGTTATGCATGTGATTGTGGGGCTGTGAGCAGGGGGTGCAGCTGATAGAAGAGTAGAACTGAGTAATTGTGAAAAAGAGGAAGCAGTTGCTAAAAAGGATTCAATGGAGTAGAAGACTTAATCTTCAATGGTTTAAAGACAGGTTAGGTGCAGTGAGTGGTAACAGGGTACTGACATATAGTTGGACTGGGCTGCAACTGTGGTTTCTGTGGGTGACAGAGAGGGAGATACTTGAGAAAACAGGTGTGTAGTAGCAGTAGTAGGTTAGTGCAAGCTGACTGAGGCTTAGTGCAATATATATGACCGGGCTTGTAGTAATAATTGAACAAAATTAAACGTACAGTCCCCTTGTCTAAATAGAGACTGCACTACGTTAATAAAATCCACTAGCACCTGTTGGAAACACGTTTAATAGTGCTTAAAGAAATACGATGAGTAATCCTCCAATAAACATACCAGTAATTCCACCTAAGACATACTAAAAGGAAGAGAAAAGTCATTGTTGCCTTCAGGGATACTTGACAAAGCCAACTCTGCATAGATTTTATTCAAGGTCTAAACATCACCAAACAATATCCTGCCCTGATTAAGGGTCCTTTCACACGTCCGTTCCGTTCGTCCGCTCATTACAATGGGCCCCTATGGGAGCGGATCCGTTAGCGGATGATGCATCCTCTAACGTCCGCAAGATCCGCATCCGTTTTTTCGGACGGTCCGTTTCCATCCGATTCCCCGTAGGGAATAGCGGAGGAGAGACCCCCTGCTGAGCCGACGGACACACGGAGCGGACCGAAAAACAGACCGCTCCGTGTGAAAGAGGCCTAACTAGGGAATGAGCAAAACAAAGACATTCTAACAGCTGGATGTCTGGTTCACCTCTTCAGTATTTGGCAGCAATATTCCTTTTCCAATGTCAATAGCAAAGTATAGTATACATCCTCCTCTGGATGCATCTTACAGCAAACAACAGCAGAGCCAAGATGTTCTTCCTTGTGCAGCCACTTCTAGTTGTTACTCAAGAGTGGATAGTTGTAGTGCCACTGCATTGTCTGTGTTATTGCTACAACAGCTGAGAGAAACAGAACTCAGAGTGACTGTATAGACATTCTAACCCCAGTGTTCGTCCACACATGTCTCAAATTCATGTACCTGTCTACAATAGGTACATGAATCTGTCACCTGCACCAGCATTTGTTATGTGGAGGCACATAGGAATTGTAAACAGTGCTTTAGATGCTATTGTCTTGTAAGTTTGTGAGCTGAGTCTCACATCATCATCTACATCATGGGTCTCTATAGACTACAGGAACGTAGTCATTTGCTTCTTAAAAAAAGGAAAAATAATTGGTCAGAGATTAACATTACTTTCCTAATGCCATCCCTTTTCTAATCAAATTTTTAACATATTTTAAAAGCACTGTTTTTTTTTTAAATAGAAATGATCCATCTGTACAGAAATTTAACCTCCCACCTTTACAATCTTATCATCAGGGGAGGACAATATATGTAAAGAAAAAGGTTGGACAGCCGCACTTCCAAAAATCCTTAAAAAGGTGGCCTTTAATAGTAAAAAAATAAAAGCTTTTAGCTATGACTAAGCGCTGACATTACAGTGCGAAACGCGTTCCTTCTTATGGAGGACAATATATGACAGCCTATATAAGTTAGATCAATATGTTCTACCTGTACCACTGATAACATTCTTAGGGTCTTGTAATAATGGTTCTTACGCCTGCCTTAGTTGTATGCAGTGTACCAGCAAGAAATATTTTTCCCATCCACAGAGAGGTTATAATATACCTATTAATAGTATATGCACTGCTCAAAAAAATTAAAGGAACACTTTTGAATAAAAACTCCTGGGATATTGATCTGGTCAGTTAAGTAGCAGAGGGGGTTGTTAATCAATTTCAGCTGATTTGATGTTAATTGAAATTAACAACAGGTGCACTAGATGGGCAACAATGAGACAACCTACAAAACAGGAATGTTTTTTCAGGTGAGGGTGTCTGACATTTTTTTTCCCCTACTCCTCTTTTCTGACTGTTTTTCACTAGTTTTGCATTTGGCTAGGGTCAGTGTCACTACTGGTAGCACAAGGTGATACTTGGACCCTATAAAGGTTGCACAGGCAGTCTAACTCCTCCAGGATGGCACATCAATATGTGTCATTGCCAGAAGGTTTGCCATGTCTCCCAGCACAGTCTCAAGAGCATGGCGGAGATTCCAGGAGACAGGCAGTTACTCTAGGAGAGCTGCACAGAGCCTTAGAAGGACTGGTATCTGCTCCTTTGTGCAAGGAGGAACAGGATGAGCACTGCCAGAGCCCTACAAAATGACCTCCAGAAGGCCACTTGTTTGAATGTCTCTGACCAAACAATCAGAAACAGACTTCATGGGGGTCACCTGAGGGCCTGATGTCCTCTAGTGTGCTCTGTGCTCACTGCCAGACATTGTGGGGCTTAATTGGCATTTTTTATTGAACACCAGGATTGGTGGGTCTGCCTTTGGTGCCCCATAAGAGCAGGTTCACCCTGAGCATATGTGACAGATGGGAAAGGGTCTGGAGAACTTTATGCTGCCTGTAACATTGTTCAGCATGACCAGTTTGGTGGTGGGTCAGTGATGGTCTGGGGAGGCATATCCATGGAGGGACGCACAGACCTCTACAGGCTACACAATGGCACCCTGACTGCCATTAGGTATCGGGATGAAATCCTTGGACCCATTGTCAGACCCTACGCTGGTTCAGTGGGTCCTGGGTTCCTCCTGGTGCACGAAAATGCCTGGCCTCATGTGGCGAGAGTATGCAGCCAGTTCCTGGAGGATGAAGAAATTGATGCCTTTGAATGGCCCCCACACTCATCTGACCTAAATCCAAAAGAACATGTTTGGGACATTATGTTTCAGTCAATCCAGTGCCCCCAGTTTGCACCTCAGTCTGTTCAGGAGCTCAGTGATGCTCTGGTCCAGATCTGTGAGGAAATACCCCAGGAGACCATCCATCGTCTCATTAGGAGCATGATGTTGTCAAGCATGCATACAAGCACGTGGGGCCATACAAACTACTGAGGACCATTTTGAGTTGTTGCAATGAAATTTCAGCAAAATGAACTAGCTTGCTATTTTCACTTTGATTTTCAGGGTGTCTTTAAATTCAGCCCTCTGTAGGAGAATAATTTTCTTTTCAATCAAATGCTGTGCCATCCTTTTATCCCTAACACATTACTCAGTCCATATCAGTATAGATAACAGCATGAGATTTTTGCCCGTTGAGATCTGATATGTTTTCAAAGTGCTCCTTTAATTTTTTGAGCAGTGTATAATAGTATACCATATATAATATACTATATTTAAAAAACAGTATGGCCCAGATTCACAAAGCACTTACGCCGATGTATAGCACATTACGGGGGCGTAAGTGCAAATGTGCGCAGGCGTATGTGTGCGCCAGACCCACAAACCAACATGGGCCTAAAAACAGGCTACACCCCACCAACGTAGCTTGCACACACCAGCGTAGCATGGGCGCACATATGGGCTGGACTCATGGCGCTGCTCCCATTGATTAGACATTCAAACATGCAAATGAGGGAAATACGGCGATTCACGAACGTGCGTGCGCCCAATGCATGGAACGCGAAATGTGAATAAGTTGTACGTCCGGCATAAAGTTATTCGCCATAGATGAGGTGCAACCCGGCAACAGACATGCACGGGTCTGCACCAGGGAACACAAGCTGGCGTATTGTGCGTTGGACATGTGTCTGGCTGGGCGTATGTTAAGTTCATGGCATACGTGGTGATCCGGCGTAGCTTAGGCAGTTGTGCCGGCGTGGTTGTGAGCATGCGCAAGAGGGTGCTGTGCATGCGTCCACATCACCGCTACATCACGGCGCATGCGCAGTTCGTGATACGCTGGGTGTAAAACACTTCACCATGCTCGCACCATAATTTTCATGGGGTCACGCCCACTTCCACCTATGCCGGCGTGCGCCCTTGAAACCTACGCCACGCTGGCGTGACGTTGGGAGCACTGGTTTGCTGAATGCAATGCTTGCCTCTCCGCGTTACGTTGGCGTGGCTTACGGCGTTTGCTCTACGGTGACGTAATGTGCGTCTTGCACTCTGTGAATCTGGGCCAATATATATAATAAAATACTTGTATGGGCAATTATATATAGGGGAAACCACATGGTATACCACATAATAGATGTGGGGGTAATAGAGAGTTACTCCTACGAAAGGGTGAGGTCTATTGGACTCATTGGTTAGACACTTTGTGCCAGATTCACAAAGCACTTAAGCCGGCGTTTCAGGAGATGCGCGGCGTAATTGTAAATATGCTCCTGCGTATCTATGCGCCGTATCCCCAAAACAATATACGCCAGAAATCTAGAAATTTTCGACCAACGTAATTTCAAAAGACCGGCGCATCGTGCGCGCAAAAAATGCGCTAGACACACCATTGATTTGCTAGGCAAATATGCAAATTAGGGAGATACGGCGATCCACAAAAGTAAGTGTGTGCAGCGCAGGCTACGCGGTGTGCGCATCAGCTGCACGTCCTGTCTAAAATGAGTCCATATAAAAGCAGGTTTAAAATTAGACAATCCATCTACATGTCAGCTAAAGCCACACTTGCAGGACAACAATCTGTATGCCAACATGCCAGGGGGCATCCTTGCCCATACGGAAGAAAAATATATTTCCAATATATTTATTAAAAAAAATTATATATTTTAAATATATTTACAATATATTGGCCTACGCGAATATATTTTTACATCTATTCCAAAAATGTAAATTCAAATATATTTTCCAAAGGCATATATTTTAAAATATATTTTTTTCAATATATTTGACAGATATTTTTGAGCATCTAAAAAAATGCATTTAAAAATATATTTTTAAATATACTTGTAAAGGCATTCCAAAATATAATTTAAATGCATTTTCCAAAGACATATATTGGAAAATATATTTTTTAAATATATTCTTCAGATTTTTTTCAACATATATTTGTACATATATTTGTAAATGCGTTCCAAAAATATAATTTTAATATATTTTCCAAAGGCATATATGTGAAAATATATGTTTGTAAATATATTGTCCAGATATTTTTGAACATATAAAAAAAATGCATTTAAACATATATCTTTAAATATACTTTTAAATGCATTCCAAAAATATAATTTAAATGTATTTTACAAAGATATATATTAGAAAATATATTTTTTAAATATGTTTTTTCTGAAAATATTTAATGTCTAATAAAGACATTTCAACATATATTTTGTCTGATATTTTTGTAACTATGTCATAGATAACATTCTGAATACATTTATAAGAGACCCACTCCCATTTTGTTTTGTATTTTACTCTTTTAAAATAAAAAAAAATAAAATAAAAACCAAAAGATTTAAATAAAATATAATTTTTTTAAATAAGATTTTAAGCACATAATCCATTAAATACAAAGCAGATAAACCTCTCGCATCCACTTTCCATTCCCAAAGAATTTTTGTATAAGTCATTCTGAATTGAGAACGCTTGTCGGCGGACCAGCAAAACGTCTTAAGATACAGCAAGTCCAGTTATATTGATTGACCTGAATGAATGAGAACATTCACAGACATCCACCTCCACAGTCCAAGGGTCTTGTCTGCTTACACGGTACCAAGAGAAACTCTGGATATAAATATTCAATGTTCTGTTTAATCCATGAATCAGTAGTTGCACTATTATTACCAAACTCGCTCATCAGTGTCTTTATGGTCCTTGCTTTGTGCACTGATGATCAGTCATGTTGGAACAGGAAGGGGCCGTCCCCAAACTGTTCGCACAAAGTTGGGGGCATGACATTTTCCCAAAATGTCTTGGTATGCTGAGGCCTTAAGAATTCCCTTCACTGGAACTAAGGAGCCAAACCCAACCCCTGAAAAACAACCCCACACCATAATCCCCCCCCCCCCCCCACACACCATAATCCACCAAATGATTTGGACCAGTGCACAAAGCAAGGTCCATAAAGACATGGATGAGTGGGTTGGGGTGGAGAAACTTGACTGGCCTGCACAGAGTCCTGACCTCAACCTGATAGAACACCTTTGGGATGAATTTGTGTGGAGACTGTGAGCCAGGTCTTCTCATCCAACATCAGTGCCTGAACTGACAAATGTGCTTCTGGAAGAATGGTCAAACATTCCCATAGGACAGCCTTCTCAGAGGAATTGAAGATGTTATAGACTGGCATGCTATTAAAACTCATGTGCGTGTAAAGGCAGGCGTCCCAAAACTTTTGGCAATATAATATATATAGTATATATACTGTATATTCTTTTTATACTAAGTCCAGTCCATTGTTTGGACTTAGTACCTGCCGAAGGGTAATTCAAGCAGCCAATTAAAAGGAATTGGCATATTACAGTTCTCCCCAGCACAAAATTAAAACACAGCAGCTACACAAAGGGGGTTATTTACTAAAGGCAAATCCACTTTGCACTACAAGTGCAAACTACAAATGCAAAGTGCACTTGAAATTGCAAGGAAAGTGCACTTGGAAGAGCAGTCGCTGTAGATCTGAGTGGGCAAGGAAAATAAAAAAAAACAGCATTTTAGCTTGCACATGATTGGATGATAAAATCAGCAGAGTTTCCCCTCATTTCAGATCTACCCCTCAGATTTACAGCGACTGCACTTACAAGTGCACTTTCAGTGCAATTTCAAGTGTACTTTGCACTTGTAGTTTGCGCTTGTAGTGCAAAGTGGATTTGCCTTTAGTAAATAACCCCCCATACTGTACACATACTGCAGCTACTGACTTTTAATATTAGGACACTTACCTGTCCTGGAATCCGGCGATGTTGGTATCCCAGCCAATGTTTCCATTGGCTCTCGGGTGCTGCTGCCTCCATTGCCTATAGGGGCCAATTCACACCACATGCAGTCCAGTGCGTTTATTTTTTTTTGCATGGAAAGTAAGTTATATGGTTTTCAATGGCATAATTCACACCAGTGCTTGCAGTTCCAGATAAAAAGTAGAGCATGCTGCATTTTTCCTGCACTGGACTGTAATGGAACACTGTAAAGCACATCAAAAACGCACTAGAATGCACCTGAACGCACTGCAACACACATGTCCTTATTTAAGGTTGAGGAAAAAAGAGAGGAAAATGCACTGGAATGCTTTAAAAACACACCAAACATGCCCTGGAATGCATCAAAAACACACATGCAGAAAATCATCGGGAACGCATCCGCGGCAGCGAGATCTCTCGGAAGGGGGGAAGGGTACCTGTCAAAAACAGGAACCTGCTCCCCTCCCCCGAAAGGTGGCAAATGTGGCAAAGTAGGGGGAGGGGGGAGAGGCAAATACGTGGAGCTTCCACTTTTGGGTGGAACTCCGCTTTAACCACTTCCCTACGGCCGCACGACTATATGCGGCCGCAGGGTGGTTCTAATTCTCCGGGCTGCCGCATTTTCACGGCAGCCCCTTTCTTTGTTCCCAGCGCGCGCTCCAGAGCGTGCAGCGGGGAACTTGTGTACTGGCCGTGTCCCTTGGTCAGAGTGGCCGTTTGCGATGCGATCTGTGGGCGAATGAGAGATGATCTCATATGTAAACATATGAGATCATCTCTCATTGCCGTTTTACACAGAGACAGCGTCCTGTCTCTGGAGAGGAGGAGATCGATCTGTGTCCCTTGTACATAGGGACACAGATCGGTCACCCCCCAGTCACCCCCCCTCCCCCCACAGTTAGAACACTATGCAGGGAATACATTTAACCCCTTCCTCTCCCCCTAGTGTTAACCCCTTCCCTGCCAGTCACATTTATACAGTAATTAGTGCATATTTATAGCACTGATCGCTGTATAAATGTGAATGGCGCCAAAAATGTGTCAAAAGTGTCCGATGTGTCCGCCATGATGTCGCAGTCGCAATAAAAATCGCAGATCGCCGCCATTACTAGTAAAAAATAAATAATAAAAAATAATAATTCTGTCCCTTATTTTGTAGGCGCTATAACTTTTGGGCAAACCAGTCGCTTATTGCGATTTTTTTTTTACCAAAAATATGTAGAAGAATACGTATCAGCCTAAACTGAATTTTTTTTTTTTAAATTGGGCTATTTTTTATAGCAACAAGTAAAAAATATTGTATTTTTTTTTCCAAAATTGTCGTCCTTTTTTGTTTATAGCGCAAAAAATAAAAACCGCAGAGGTGACCAAATACCACCAAAAGAAAGCTCTATTTGTGGGGAAAAAAGGACGCCAATTTTGTTTGGGAGCCACATCGCACGACCGCGCAATTGTCAGTTAAAGCGACGCAGTGCCGCAAGCTGAAATTTCACCTGGTCAGGAAGGGGGTATACATGCCCAGTAAGGAAGTGGTTAAATGTCATATCCTTGCCCAAGCTGCACTGTTGTCATGTGCCAATACTAGGCTGGGCTGGAAGATAAATATGTAAGTGATGAGAGCTGCATTCTTGTGTGTGTGTGTATACATACTGTATATATATGTGTGTGTGTATATACTGTGTGTATATATATATATATATATATATATATATACACATATATATATATATATATATATATATATATATATATATATATATATATATATATACATATAGAGTATATCTGATATATACACACACACATATATACCAGAATGAAGATACAAAATATATATATAGAATGCATCTTCCATAACTTACTTACATGTATAAATATTTTTCTAATTTCTTTTATCTCATTCTTTTTTATTGGGATATGGGTCTGATTTCTGTGCCTTCGATCTTCTAATATGTAAATCCAGCCCTGGGGAAAACTCTTTAAACAGAGAGACTGCAATCATAATACAGGAGGTCTGTTACAGGAAGTGAGCTGTGGGAACCAGAGGGGTGAACTTTCACCTCTCACTTCCTGTTCCTGGTAAGGCCTCTGAAAAGGAAAGCATGGCATGGTGGAGAAGTTCTCTGTAATGTCTTGGATGTATTCTGCTGGATGTATTCTCCTGGATGAAAGGTAAGCCTTCTATCAAATAATATTAGAATTGTGAAAGTTTGGTGTATGAGTTAAGTTGTATTTGTCTATTTCCTGCTGAAAAGTTCTCATTCTGTGTGCATTCACCTCACCAGTTACCATACAGCATGTGCACAGTAATGTAATATTATAGAGCTCCTCTTGCACAGCATGTCACCCTGCTGCATATAATATGTATGTCTTCCATGTTATATCCAGTAACTGTGTAGCATACTTCAGTGCACATTGCTGCATATAATATACGGCTTCCATTCTATATCCACTCACCATGCAGCATAGGGGTTGATTTACTAAAGGAAAATCTATTTTGCACTACAAGTGCACTTGGACATGCAGTCACTGTAGATCTGAGAGAGAGATCTGAAATGAGGGGAAGCTCTGCTGATTTTATCATCCAATCATGTACAGGAAAAAATGTTTTTTTTTTTTTTTTTGTCCCCTTCAGATCTATAGTGACTGCACTTCCAAGTGCACTTGTACTGCAAAGTGGATTTGCCTTTAGTAAATATACCCCATAATGTCAGGGCACGGTGCTACCAATGTTTTATGTCTCCCTCCCCTTTTGCATATTATTATCTGCTCTGCTACTAGGTGCCATTAGATATGGATTTTTCCATACAGATACCAATTATGGGCCACCTTTCAGGCCGATAACAATATGAGGTACTAATATTACATCCAGCTGCCCCAGAAGTAGCCTGATATCAGTTGACACCTAGGCCTTTTTTTTGTATTCTTACAGCCACTGGCCACTGTCAGAATGCAGGAAAAAAGAGCAGATAGCAGGGGAATCAATAGCTAGGTTGCTATTGACTATTTTAATTTGCAGTAGCCAATAGTGGGCTATTGCACCCGCCCACTGCCTGTTGTCAATCAGCAAAGGAGAGGATTTGAAGGAGAACATTCTTCTTCAGGTCTTCCTCTGCTGATTGACAGCAGGGAGTGGGAAGGGGGCGCAATAGTCAGCCTAATTTTAAAATTGAAACAGCCAATGGCAGTCTGGCTATGGTTCCCCCATGCCCTGCTGTTTACATTCAGCTGCCATCAAATAAATTGTGCAGAAGGAGGTTAGCGGTGTCTGGGGTGTGTGTGTGTGTGTTGTGTGGAGATGGAAAGCTAATTTTTTTTTTTTTTTTTTGGCGGATTCTGACAGATGGGGCGCCAGCCGCTGTCAAAGCACCTGACCAAGACTGACTGACAACTGGTGAATATAAAACCGGAATAAGCACTTGGAAGAAGAAAACCAACAACTGAGACAACTTGCCTTTGGTAAGCGGACAACTTAATTATGGTGGTGGGCACCTTCCCTTTTTTTTTATATCGCCACATTCAACCGGCACTGTATCTGATCATCATATTTGCATCATCCTTCATTATTCATTTGGTCATCAGTGTTTGAGTTTTGTGGCGATATCATTAAGAATTTTAGAGGTTTGGTTTGCCAATTGTGTGCTGTTGGCATACAATTTTTGGGATCACCGATTTGACGTATTAAACTCTCATTGTTTTTACATATAATTTGACATTAATTTTGTGAATTTATATACAATTTTTTCCTTGATTTTTTTGTATTAGTTAATTATTGTGCACCGTTTTTGGCATATCAGCCCCTGGATGCCAGTCTTTCAATGTGAATTGGTATTGGTGAAATTTTCAATTTTAATTTTCATAGAATGTTTTATATTGGTGCAGTCTTTTCATTTTTTATCTATTTATTGTCTATTATTCCACCAGTTCTGCTGCCTTTGTTATTTTTATCTTTATTTTCTGTTTGACCAATCATTTGTCTTTTCATTCTACAGTGTTTTAGGGCAGAGGTAGGCAACCTTCGAGAGGTGGAGATCTACCCGAACAACATGGGAGAAGTCAAAGATCACAGGTAGGGTTGTCCCGATACCACTTTTTTAGGACCGAGTACAAGTACCGATATGTTTTTTCAAGTAGTCGTCGATACCGAATACCGATACTTTTTTTAAATATGTCCCCAAATGCAGCCATGTCCCCCACATATTGCAGCCATGTATGTCCCCCACATATTGCAGCCATGTCCTGTCCCCCACATATTGCAGCCATGTCCTGTCCCCCACATATTGCAGCCATGTATGTCCCCCACATATTGCAAGCCATGTATGTCCCCCACATATTGCAAGCCATGTATGTCCCCCACATATTGCAAGCCATGTATGTCCCCCATATTGCAAGCCATGTATGTCCCCCATACCCGTAGCTATGATGCCGCTGCCGCATACCGCCGTTAATCCCCCTGCATTATAGCGTAGCGTGCATTACAAGCTTTTGTTTTGAATACTTGTAAATGCCCGCGCCGCCATGTATAGACACTCCCCTTCTCGGGGATCTGTCCAATACCGAGCAAGGGGGAGTGTCCCACGCCCGTAACATCACCACTCCCCCTTGCTCGGTATTGGACGGATCCCCGAGAAGGGGAGTGTCTATACATGGCGGCGCGGGCATTTACAAGTATTCAAAACGAAAACTTGTAATGCACGCTACGCTATAATGCAGGGGGATTAACGGCGGTATGCGGCGGCGGCGGCATACGTGGGGGACATATCATAGCTACAGGTATGAGGGACAGGACATGGCTGCAATATGAATTATTCTATTTTGGTATCGGGGGTATTTGCGGGAGTACAAGTACTCCCGCAAATACTCGGCATCGGTCCCGATACCGATACTAGTATCGGTATCGGGACAACCCTAATCACAGGGCAAAGTGTCCTCCAATGTTGCCTCATCACACCTGACTAAAACCTATAATTGCCGTACTACCGCACTGCAATCCTGTGCCTTTCACTGCAATTATTGGTGTTAACATTTTGCCTCCTGACCACCTTGTATAATTTCTCAGAGGCCCATTGGAGCATTGCATAACGCATTATGAATGAACCCTTAGTTGCATTTGGCAATAGCACTTTTTAGGCTCATCGCATGTGAATTTGGGGGTGGTAAAACAATGCCCCCAATCCCTACCCCCTTTAGCTGCTAAGTGGGAGGGGGTAGGGTGCCATGGGAGGTGGATGCTTGAGAGTTACTATTAGATCTCAAGCAACCAGAAATAACAGTAACTGGGAGCTTACTGTACTACATTCATTATAGTATCAGTGAGTGCACTGAGGTAACTACATACTATATGCACAAGTAAGATTTTTGTTTTGTGGAACATCTTTACTTATACCTTGGGAGAAACCCTCCTGGAATATTTTTGATCTGGTGGAGGGGATGGGTCAGCAGCAGACTGGAGGAAACCCTCTAATCATGTAAAAGTACATTTTTCCACAAGTCATCAATTTCTAACAAATGAAATTAATGGATATGGTGAGAAAATAGGCCATTATGTTACTTAAAATGTTTTTATGCATTTCCATAGAGTTACCTGGCGTAATGGATACTTTGAAAACAACAAGAGCGCAGCTAATAGCACTGAAGAATGATGGTGGAAGTTCATCCTGTGTGGGTGTATCGTGTGCATCACCTTCTGTCCAATCTAAAGACTTGAGCTCATCTCCTTGTCAAGTGTTGTACTCAAGGCCTAAACAGGTAGGATTTCTTTTGGTACCGAAACATTAAAACGTTGTCTTTTTTGTAAATATCAAATATGACATATTTTACCTGCTCTGTGTAAGGGTTTTTGTACAGAGCAGCCCAGATCCTTCTCTTCTCAGGTCCCATGCCAGTGCTCCTAAACCACAGCTCTGTTTTTTCAACACACACACACTGAGCTGCTCCTTGGCCCCATCTCCTAATTAGCTCACTGACTGTGATTGATGGCATCGGGAGCCAATAGCTCCCACCACTACAGAAAGCCAATCAGCAGTACAAGTCCCTGGAGAGACAAGGCACTCGTGGTCATCGCTGGATCGAGAGGGGGCTCATGTAAGTATAGGGGGGCTGCTGCACACAGAAGTTTTTTTTTTTTACCTTAATGCATAAAATACATGAAGGTAAAAACCTTTGTACCTTTTCAACCACTTCAATAAAAAGTAACTTTCAAGGCGGTGCCTCCAAGCGGCTGACAGATGGAGAGAAGCGGGTACAGTTAGACCCTATGTAAACATCAACTTTGACATGTAGACTGTAAGCCAATTTGACTTTTGTTTCAAAATAAGATATCTTGCTCAGTCTGGTAGTAGTCTGAACTAATAAGACAAGTTGTAGGCAAGATGTTGATTATTATACAGATTTTTGAAAAGTCTACAATATTTTGATGTTTTTATACATGCTTAATTTGGTTAGTTTTATTTACTCAGCTGCATCTGTTAGACCCCTTTCACACTGAGGCAGTTTTCATGCGTTTTAGCACTAGAAATAGCCTCTAAAAAGCTCATGAAACTGCATCCCTTTCAGTGCAATGAGTACTTTCACACTGGGGCGATGCGCTTGCGGAACATTAGAAAGAGTCCTGCAAGCAGCATCTGGGACGGGTTGGGAGCGCTATAAATAGCGCTCCTAAAACGCACCTGCCTATTGAAATTAATGGGCAGCGCTTCCAAAGCACTTTAAAAGCGCATTAAAACTGTACTTTTTCCCTTTAAAAAAAAACGCCTAAAAAGTGTTGCAAAAACCACCGGAGCTTTAGCAGCGCTACAGTGTGAAAAGGGTCTTATATGGCTTTTGATTCACAGGGAAAATCTAATAAGTCTAATATTTTCCATTTACTTTTTAAAGCTGCCACTTTGGCAAAGTTTCCTGGGACTTCAAATGGTGTGATCAGTGACGCTGTTACAAGAAAAATTGCGGTGTTGAAATATCACCTGAAGGGAAACATGGGGAACCATCAGAATACCACAAATAAACTTTTATGTCATTAATGTTATTTTCCACAGTTAACACCACTTTCTATTCTCTGTGTTGTAGTTTTTGTATATTTTGTATATTTTGCTAATAAAGTTGTGTGTATTAATTGTACTGTGTTATTGTTTTTATTTCCAAATATTTGCTGGTTTTATAGGCCTACAATATATAAAATACAATATATAAATGCACAGCCTTTCAAAATGTAATAGGAATGTATTTTTTTTTATTTTACATTCAGTACATTTATATTTAAAATATATTTTAAAAAACATTCTTAATATATTTTTTCCCAAATATATTGCCATATATTTGAAATGCTACAATTTTGGCCAGATTCAATATATTTCAAAAATATATTTCAATATATTTGTGAATATATTGGGTAATGCATTGTGAAATATGTTGCAAATATATTCATAAATATATGTTAAATGCACTTCTAAATGCATTTAGCAATATATTTTTGCAGCCATAAATATATTGCAAAGTGCATTTTGGAATGCATTGTGAATGTATTCAGAAATATATGTTAAATGTACTTCTGAATGCATTTAGCAATATATGTCTGAATATATTCACAATGCATTCCAAAATGCATGTTGCAATATATTTATGGCTGCATAAATATATTGCTAAATGCATTCAGAAGTACATTTAACATATATTTATGAGTATATTTGCAACATATTTCACAATGCATTTCCCAATATATTCAATAATATATTCACAAATATATTAAAATATATTTTTGAAATATATTGAATCTGGCCAAAATTGTAGCATTTCAAATATATTGCAATATATTTGGGAAAAATATATTAGGAATGTTTTTTTAAAATATATTTAAAATATATTTTTCTTCCACATGGGTGCTCATAGCTATACTACTGACTTTAGATGAGTGCAGAAGGAGGAGTGCACGGAGGAGGGCACGGGAGAGGATATACCGCACACGCATAGACCTCTTTGGCATGAGTGATTCTGAGGTATCTCGCATCTTCAGATTCACCCCTGCTGCCATCATGGAATTAACCACAACCCTGCAGGAGGACATCACCAGCCCAACACACCACTCACATGCAGTGCAGCCACTGGTCAATGTCCTGGTAACACTCCATTTCCTTGCCAGTGGCTCTTTTCAAAGAACAAGTGGAGTGGTGGCTGGGATGTCACAATCCTACATGAGCAGATGTGTGCACCAGGTTATCCCTGCAATTCTCAGACGCATGGCCAACCAAATCATCAGACCCACCCAGGAGGACCTGCGGCAGAAGGCAATGACAGATTTCTACAGAATTGCCAGATTCCCACGTACCGTGGGGGCCATTGATTGCACACATGTGGCACTCCAGCCCACCCATGAGACAGAGCACATATACCGCAATCGGAAGCATTGGCATTCCATCAACGTACAGGTGATAGTGGATGCCAAATGCCTCATATGGCACGTCTGTGCCAAACCCCCCCGGATCCAGCCATGACAGCTACATATACAATCATAGCCCCATCCCAACAAAGTTCGAACAGAACATGTATGGGGACAGCTGGCTGGTTGGTGAGTGACATGGGAGTCAGGCATGACTGTCACCCCCCCTTGATGCAGAAATCACAAGGGGCACATGCACTACTAACATCCTCCTGTCTTTTCCCTTCCAGGTGACTCTGCATATGCCGAGACCCCATCTCATGACTCCTTTCCGGAACCCCCAAACCCCAGGAGAGGAAAGATACAATGAAGCACACGCCAAAACCAGTGCAGTGGTGGAGCGCACCTTTGGCCTCCTGAAGTCACTTTTCCAATGCCTGAATAAGTCTGGGGGTACCCTGTTGTATTCCCCAAACTTTGTATGCCAGATCATTGGTGCGTGTTGCATGCTGCACAACTTCGCAGTGAGAAAGGGCCTGGAGATTGACATATGTGATGACCTGACCCCCGAACCAGACAATCCCCCCTAACCGAAGCTACCCCGTCTTCTGAGGGAAGAGCAGCCAGGAGACAGCTCACATTAGGCATCTTTGCACGTTAAACACACACAATAATCATGGCACAATGAGAATGCATGAATGCACACCTCTGTGGTCCCTAGATCACACACACCACATCCTCATCACATTGGATTAGCACAAGCCCACCATGCAGGACTTGTGAGAAGCAACGCCACACCACGGCTCCAATTATGTCACTGTACATTCATACATCATTCACACGGACCTGGGGATCACTTCTCCCTGGTCATGGGGAACCCTTCTCCACCACAAATGAGGGTGACACCCATTTTCCAGCAGGAATATCACCCCCACATTCAAAAAGAATTCACAAACCCCAAAAAAATATAAAAAATTGGCCAGCACCAAAAAAAAAATGCCCAGCAAAAAAAAAATCAGATAAGTAAAAAAAAACTACCGCTGCTGGCGTGACCCACGCCTGGGGTGGCCACGGCCACGGCCGACTCCTCAAGGTAACTCATGGGGGGGTAATCTGGGGAAGGAGGAGCATCCCCTGGTCTCTGCCCACCTGGCGGCCTGCCCTCCAAGGCCACGGATATTCTGGTCAGGGTAACATTGATTGTTTCCGTATTGGCCTGGATAGCCTGGGTGAGGGCCCGCACATCCTGACCGAGGGCCCGCACATCCTGACCAATGCCTGCTGTGGTAGCCTGCTGTTCATTTTGGCAATTGATCTGAGCCAGGGAGTTGTAGGCCATGTCCCCAAATGAATCATTTATGGAGGAAAGGCTCTCCTCCATCCGCCCCAAAGCCTGGCTGACCTGTCCCAGATGGCGGGTCTGAAGGGCCTGGTCCCATCTCAGGTTGGCAGGCAGAACTTTGGCCACCCCCTAGTCTTGTGGGTTGCCTTCCTGCCTCCAGATGAGGCTTGAGGCCGGGGAGAAGGGGAGCCCCTTGGGAGGGGAGCCCTGTTGGGGGAGGAGTGGGAGGGGCTACCCCTGATGGAGGCCTGGATGCTGCCAGCCATAGGGGAAGACTCCTCCAAAAGTAACATGAAGTCATTCCCAGACATGACCTCCTCCTCCAACTCAAACTCCTCCTCCTCAACCCAGGGCTGGACTGGGCCAAAAATTTGGCCCTGGACTTCTTCCAGACTGGCCCACTTTGACAGGTCTCTCCCATGGCGGCCAGACAACTTCCGCACCCCCCAGACCACCCAATCTCCCTCTCCCCCTTCACTAGCCACTAGCCATTCTACTTTATTAGAGTAGAATGGCTGCTGGTACTGTTATAGGCAGTACCAGTGGGGAAGCTAAACATTATTTCACCCGGGGCAAATAATCAGTTTGGTGCCCCCCCCCCCCTTATGGGACAAGATTAGGCAGAAGTGAGAAACTCCCAGGCTATAGCTGTTGAGTCAGCTGTCTGTCCCCTCCCCCATGCTCCTCTGTCGTCGTCCCTGCTCCTCTAGTCGTCCCCCTGCTTCTCAGTTCCCCCCAGGTGAGTCCTGCGGGAGGGAGAGGAGGTGAGCACTGCAGGAAGGGAGAGACAAAGGAGCGGAGGGGGGCGGCGGTCCGCTGTCACTGAAGCCGGCCCACTGAGCCATCGGCCCACCGGGAAACTCCCTGTAGTCCCAATGGCCAGTCCATCCCTGCCTCAACCTCCTCAGAGGACTCCGGCCTTATCTGGGGGTTTCCTCAGACTGTTGTCCCAGGGAATGGTGCTGACAGGCCATATGGCCCAGCACCCTCCTGCACATCTGTGGATGACACAAAACATTCACAGGTTGGAGGATCCACACACTTGCCACATATTCCCTTCCCCCCCACACACATTCTACACACCAGATAGAAAAAAAAAACGTACCTGTCCTCACGGCCTCCTGAATGGAGTCAAAGCCAGGCAGCCCCTCCACTTGCTGCCTGTTGAAGGTCTGGGCCACCGCACGCTCCTCCTCAGTCAGCCTAACAGGGCATGATGGGCCCCCTCCAGTGCCCCTGGCATGTGCTGCAATCTTGCCCAGCTTCCCACGGACCACACGCCGGAGAACATTGCTTCCTCTCAGTCATGTTCTCACAAACTCTCTCCAAAACAATCACCAAAAATCACTCACCAAAAATCACTCACCAAAAATCACTCACCAAAAATCACTCACCAAAAAACACTCTCAAAAACACTATCCAAAACACTATACAAAACAGTGACCAAATATCTCAAAGACAAGTCACAAACCAACAAACGCGAACAACCAACAGAACAAAAGCACCTTGCTGTAGGAAGGCGAACAATTGGATGTACTTTTGCAAAGGAAGGGCGTTTCTCTCTGTCCATTTAAGCACTGTGCGGAGCTCACTAAGTTGACCGGGCCAAGTTCCAATCTCACTGATTGCGCCGTGCTGAGTTCTGAGCATGCGCAGAGAGGTGCTGACCATAGTCTGCTTCATGCGCGCATGCGCAATTTGCATGGGGTCACGGCTCATTTCAATGGAACACGCCCACGTCCTTCCCAATTTGAATTACACCGCTTTACGCCTCGGAATTTGCGTTACACCGGCGCAAATTTCTGTGCAAATACTACGAGGATACGGTACTTGCGCCTCTAAATTGCGCCGGTCTAACATAAAGGAGGTGCGCTATGTCGGTCAATATATGCGCCAATATACGTGAATCTGGCTCTTTGTTCCCCAAGATGTTAATCTCGGATTTTGATCTGTATTTATTCCTCTAACATTTGGGTTGTTGTTAATAAGTGTGACAGCTACAATTTCAAATTGGGATTTAATACTATACATCTATATATGGTTTTGTGTCAGGTGCCCTGCTGGGAGAATCCTTATGCAATGTGGGGAAACTATAGCAATTGGCAGTTTTTTGCTTCAACAATGTTTAGTATACTAATTGAAAAAAGTTTTGACTAATCATTCATTTATTTGTTACTTTGTTCTAGCTTGTCTAATTGATATAAATATTATTGAGAATGTTAATATGATTGCATGTATTCGATTCTGAAGAAGGGCATTATCAATATAGCCAAAACTGTAAACGTTGAACATTATGGAACATTTTGTGTTGTTTAAAATTCATATTACATTTTAAGTGAAGAAATCCCTCTATGTTTCTTCTATATATGGTCCCTTAGCCTGCACTGATATCACTTATCAATGAGCACTTCACCCTACTTGTCATGCTGTATATATTGTGAGGGGTTAGTCCAGCAGCGGGTGTCTGCGACCCCTAGAAGGGTTCAGCACACAAAACACTAGGCACAGCAGACAGTGGTAGGAGGAAAACAAAAAGGTGCGGTTTTATTTGAACTATATACAAATAAAAATATGACAGAAGACAAAATAAATACAAAAATAAATCCTGGTCAACTTGACCTGCTTGCTATAAACGTTGGTGTCCCTAATAACAACTGGGTACAGCCTTGTGCTGCCCCAGTCCCTGACTCCCTGCTGTTTAAATCTCTTAGCAATAGCCACACAGGCTTGGTCTCGCTGCACAGAGATCATACTCCCCAGACTAATCACACAGATCTGGTTCCAGGTTGGAGCATCTCTCTTAGCATACTGGTAGCTTTTGTAGATGACCTAACGAGCCCACCTGATACAGCTGGGCTCATCAAGTCCTCCCAGCAGGACTCCCAGCACTCCCCCTAGTGGTACAAACTTGCATAATGCCTGAACCTAGGAGAAATATATACAGCATCTTGGATGCAACCAGGGGATTTAACCTGCCTACTGTGACAATATATATATATATATATATATATATATATATATATATATATATATATATATATATTTATATATATACATACATATATATATTTTTTCTGCTCACCTGATTCCTCCTATTGTTGACAATATACTTGTGTTTATTTTTTTCTGTATGTCTCTTCATACTGATTACTTCTACTGCAGTTGTATCTTTTTTTACAGATAAGTCCAAAAAAATAAACCCACAATTAAATGGTATTAACATTTCTTAAACACTTTTAAACACGTTTTTAATGCATAACTATTCCTTGCAAAACATGTGATGAAGACAGTTATTCCTTAAGGCATATTATACAATGGAAAACATGGCTATTATATAGTGTACAATTTAGGTGAGATAATAAACTTCTGTGAGAATTTATATAAAAAAATGGATTTTATAATTGGTATGCACTATTAGATTTTAAAGGTTAGCTTGCTTCAGTTCACCAGCATCTGGTCTTCTGCATTGCAAAACACAAAGGTTTACTTCATTTGCAAAATGACATTTTCATTGCAAAATTCCATTCTGATTGCAGATTGTATCTGCATGTGTAATGTCAAAGTACATAATAGTCAAAATGAATTAGTTTATGATTCAAATCATATACATTTTGAAGTCCTAATGAGAGAATACATTGGCAGTAGTTAAAAAAAGCTTATTTAAAATGTTAGTTTTCATATTATAAAAAAAATGAAAAAAAAAAAATGAAAAGAACATTTAACTACAAACAGCTTCAAACTTTTGAAAAGTGTGGTCCCCCCCCCTCTAAAACACATTTAAAGTGTAACTCCACTCCTGTTGAGAAAAAAAACATTCCCCTGGGTGATCAATGTACTGTGCATTACAAGGATTTTAACAAACTTTGTTGCAGATTCCTACCTTTTGTTATTCTGAAGAAATCCCTGTATTTGTCTGTATCCATGGGAGTGGTTTTTTTTATAATTATCAATCAGCTGTGCACCTGCAGGGCTCTAATAAGGAAAGATGCTGGTTCAGCTTCAGTTCAGACCTTACCCTAGATAAGGGTCTGAAACAGACATTAATGGGGTTCCCCCTACATAAAAAGAAACTGTATAGGGTGCCTCCTAGGAGTACACACAAGACCATTTTTTTAAAGGGGCCCTGTATGGATTTTAAGGGGAACATCACAAAAAAATAGACCCATATCCTTGATGAGGGTCCACTATAGATGTCAAAGAACACTCATGGCAAAAAATAAAAAAGCACCCCCCCCAAAAAAAATCCATACCAGATCCTTAGCAGGCTAAGATGGGAGTGAGTGTGAAGTGTGAACCACTTTCCTGCAAAAAACCTTGTTCCTATATTTATGAAGAGAAGGGCCTTTTCTCACAATTGTGGGAAACATTGGGTATTATGTTCCCCTTATCTTCATCCCTTTGATTAGCAGCAAGAATGGGAAGTGTTGTCATAATGGGGGATTTTATTTATCCAGACATAGACTTGGCGGAGGGAACCACGCATTCATCTAAAGCTCACCAGTTCCCAAATGACTTGCAGGATAATTTCATGGTTCACATGGTAGACACACCAACTTGAAATAAAGCATTACTGGATCTATTGATTACCAACAATACAGACCTGATCATGGATGTGGAAATATGGGGCAATTTAGGAAACAGGGATCACAGGTCAATTGGCTTCAGTATAAATCAAACAAATAGGAAAAAAAGGGGAATACTAAGACATTGAATTTCAAAAGAGCCAACTTCCCTAAACTACTAACCTTGCTAGAAGGCATAAACTGTGATAACATCTAAGGAACAAAGAACACGGAGGAGAGATGGGTTTGCTTTAAGAGCATATTAAATAAGGGTGTCAGCCAAAGCATCCCATTGGGTAATAATTTTAAAAGAGCTAACAAAAGTCTTTGATGGCTTAACTCCAATGTAAACATGCATATAAAATCAAAGGAGAAGGCTTTCAAAAAATACAAGGTTGAGGGATCATCGTCAGCATTCAGACTTTATAAGGAATGCAACAAGAAATGTAAGGGTGCAACTAGGGTGGCTAAGGTAGAAAAATAGACAGAAAATCAAAATTAAATTCTTTAAGTATGTAAACAGTAAAAAAGGTAGGACAGACCATATTGGCCCCATAAAGAATGAGAAAGGTCATCTGGTTACAAAGAATGGGGAGATGGTGAAGGTATTGCATTTATCATTCTCCTCAGTCTTCATGAGGGAATCAGGGGGGCTTTAGTAACCAAAACTGCAGTGTTTATCCTCATGACACATCACAGGAAGCACCTCCATGGTTAACAGAGGACAGAATTAGAATTAGACTTGGCAAACATTAATAAATCACCGGGACCAGATGGCTTGCACCCGAGGATACTTAGGGAACTCAGTCAAGTAATTACCAGATTACCAAAATTGCCAAAATTCCTATTTTTTTCTGGCAGTCTACTCACTGAAATGATACCAGCTGATTGGAGAAAAGCCAATGTAGCACAAATATTTAAAAGGGACAAAAATACATCCCTGCAAATCACAGACCAGTTAGCCTAAATTCAATAGTATGCAAGCTTGTGGAGGGGATAATAAGGGACTATATACATGATTTTAGTAATGAGAACAGCATCATTAGCAATAATCAGCATGGATTCATGAAGAATCATTCTTGCCAAACCAATCTATTAACCTTCTATGAGGAGGTGAGTTGTCATCTAGATAAAGGAAGGCCCGTAGATGTGGTGTATCTGGATTTTGAAAAAGTATTCGACACAGTTCCCCATAAACATTTACTGTACAAAATAAGGTCCATTGGCATGGACCATAGGGAAAGTACATGGATTGAAAACTGGCTACAAGGGTGAGTTTAGAGGGTGGTGATAAATGGGGAGTACTTGGAACGGTCAGGGGTAGGAAGTGGGGTCTCCCAGGTTTCTGTGCTGTGACCAATCCTATTTAATTTGTTCATAAACAGCCTGAGGGATGGGGTTTACAGTTAAATCTCTGTATTTGCGGATGATACTAAGCTAAGCAGGGCAATAAATTCTCTTCAGGGTGTGTAAGCCTTGCAAAAAGATCTGAACAAATTAATGGGGTGGCAAAGTACATGGCAAATGAGGTTTAATGTGGAAAAATGTAAAATGATGCATTTGGGTGGCAAAAATATGATTGCAATCTATACACTGGGGGAGGAAACTCTGGGGGAATCTAGGATGGAAACGGGTTCTAGTAGATGATAGGCTCAGCAATGGCATGCAATGACAAGCAGCTGCTAACAAAGCAAACAGAATATTGGCATGCATTAAAAAAGGGATCAACTCCAGAGATAAAACGATAATTCTCCCACTCTACAAGACTCTGGTTTGGCCACAACTAGAGTATGCTGTCCAGTTTTGGCACCAGTTCCCAGGAAGGATGTACTGGAAATGGAGCGAGTACAAAGAAGGGCAACAAAGCTTATAAAGGGTCTGGAGGATGTTAGTTATGAAGAAATGTTGCGAGCACTGAACTTATTCTCTCTGGAGAAGAGATACTTAAGAGGGGATATGATTTCAATTTGCAAATACCGTACTGGTGACCCCACAATAGTGATAAAACTTTTTTTTTTGTGAAAGGGAGTTTAATTAGACACATGGTCACTCATTAAAATTAGAGGAAACAAGGTTTAACCTTAAACTACGTAGAGAGTTTTTTACTCTAAGAGCAGAAAGGATGTGGAATTCCCTTCCACAGGTGGCGGTATCAGCAGGGAACATCGATAGATTCAAAAAACTATTAGATAAACACTTGAATGACCACAACATACAGGGATATACAATGTAATACTGACATATAATCACACACATAGGTTGGACTTGATGGACTTGTGTCTTTATTCAACCTTGCCTACTAAGTAACTATGTAACTACAGTATATGTGTACATAGAAGGGCTTCACACAGTACAAATAAACAAAAGTTTTCTTAGCACACATCAGTTCCCACCAAACACGCTAAAGGGCCAGCACACAGACTTAACCCTAATCATATATTGTCTCTGGGTTTTGTGGCCATCCCCAAAACTAACCTAAATTTAGCTAGTAGTATTTAATTGCATTCAACTAATTTGCTATGCCTCTCTTGCAGATACCGTATAATCCAATATTAACATCTTTACCCTAATAATTTGACAGCAATTCATTATTATACTCTTCCTCAGTGTACTTTGCTTTCTCTTGTTAATATTTGTTTATTAATAGGTAGCACTGTGCTACTGTAATCCCTAAAAGGGTGTAGCTAATTTAAAGTGATTATAAAGGTTGAAGGTTTTGTATCTTAAGGCATTCTATGCCTTAGGATAAAAAGCTTTCTGTGTGCAGCAGCCCCCCTTATAATTACCTGATGTTCCTCTAGATCAGGGGTCTCAAAGTACCAGCCCGCGGGTAATAAATGGCCCGCAGGCAGGGCGGGTGCCGCGGAAGTGTAGTGCATTAAGGCCTTGTACACACGAGGGAATAAATCCGCTGAAACTGGTCCGACGGACCATTTCATCCGAAAAATCCGCTCGTGTGTAAGGGCAAACGGACCATTCTGTCCGGATTCCTCTGGCGGAAAAATTTCAAAGCATGCTTTGAAATTTTTCCGCCGGATAGCTGCCCGTCAGATATGTCCGCTGGTTAGTACGGCAAACCATGCGTCGTATCCTGTGAATGGATCCGACGCATGCGAGCGGAAGTGTTTACTTCCTGGTGCGGTGGTGACGTGGCGGTCACGTGGCGGCGTCAACGTCACCGCCGCATCACCGCGCTGTCCGCCGGCGGGGAATTTGATCCGATGGTGTGTACAGCCACCGGATCAAACAGCCCGGCGGACATATCCGATGGAAACGGTCCGTCGGACCGTTTCCATCGGATATATTACATCGTGTGTACAAGGCCTAAGAGTAGCGCAGGAAGCGTCCGTCAGAGGTTCACTTCTCTCTCATGTCACGCTGCTACTCCCTGGCGTCCCCTCCTCTCTTCTCATCCATTCCCATTTGCTTGTGACATCATCTGGGATGGACGAGAAGAGAGGAGGGGCCGCTGGGGAGTAGCAGCGTGACATGAGAGAGAAGTGAACCTCTGACAGACGCTTCCTGCACTGCTCTGCATCTGAAGAAAACAACAAGTAAACTCTGACCTTTGCCCTGATTTGCTCTCATGTGCCCTGATGTGCTCTCACGTGCCCTGATGTGCTCTGATTGTGCTCCATGTACCCTCATGTGCCATGTACCCTCATGTGCCCTGATGTGCCATGTGCCCCATGTATCCTGATGTGCCTCATGTACCCTGATGTGCCTCATGTACCCTGATGTGCTGGGCTCTGTACATCAGGGTACCCTGTGCCCTGTACCCTGATGTGCCATGTGCCTTGTACTGATGTGCTGTGCCTGAAGTGACTTGGTGTGCTCTTATGTGCCCTGATTGTGGCCCATGTACCCTGATGTGTGCCATGTACCCTGATTTGCTGGGCTTTGTACCCTGATGTGCTGTTTCATGTGCCTTGTAACCTGATGTGCCATGTGCCCTGTCCTGATGTGCCATGTCCTGTACCCTGATGTGCCATGTGCCTTGTCCTGATATGTCCTGTCCTGATGTGCCGTGCCCTGTACCCTGATGTGGCCTGGTGTGCTGTACCGCTATGTGCTGTACTCTGATGTGCTGGGCTCTGTACCCTGATGTGTGCTGTGCCCTGATGTGCGTTGTGCCCTGATGTGTGCTGTGCCCTGTACCCTGATGTGCTGTGCCCTGTACCCTGATGTGCTGTGCTCTGTGCCCTGATGTGCGCTGTGCCCTGTACCCTAATGTGCTGTACCCTGATGTGCTGTGCCCTGTGCCCTGATTTGCTGGGCTCTGAGCCTTGATGTGCTGTACCCTGATGTGCTGTGCCCTGTACCCTGATGTGCTGTGCCCTGATGTGATGTGCCCTGATGTGCTGTGCCCTGTGCCCTGATGTGCTGTGCCCTGATTTGCTGGGCTCTGAGCCTTGATGTGCTGTGCCATGATGGTGAGTGGTCAGTGTGTAGTGTAGTGGTCTGTCGGCAGTGTAGTGGTCTGTCGGCAGTGTGCAGTGTAGTGGTCTGTGTGCAGTGTAGTGGTCCGTGTGCAGTGGTTCGTGTGCAGTGGTCTGTGTGCAGTGGTCCGTGTGCAGTGGTCCGTGTGCAGTGGTCCGTGTGCAGTGGTCCGTGTGCAGTGCAGTGGTCAGGATTAATAATGCATTTGCTGACACCAATACTAGGGGTTAATAATGCGTCTGCTAACACCAGTGCTGGGGGTTAATAATGTGTCCGCTGACACCAGTGCTGGGGGTTAATATTGTGTCCGCTGAAACCAGTGCTGGGGTTAATAATGTGACTGCTGACACCAGTGCTGGGGGTTAATAATGTGTCCGCTGACACCAGTGCTGGGGGTTAATAATGCGTCCACTGACACCAGTGCTGGGGGTTAATAATGCGTCCGCTGACACCAGTACTGTTTATCAAGTTTGAAAGTTTGCATGCGGCCCCCCATGGGATATGAAAACTTGCGGACCTCAGGTAATTTGAGTTTGAGACCCCTGCTCTAGATCTAGCGATATTTCAGAAGACATTCAGCTGGCTGGGACTCCCCTCCTTGTTGGCTGAGACAGCATGGTGATGCTATTGGCTCTGCTATAAATAAAAGTCAGTCAGCCAATGAGGGGAGAAAGGGGCCGGGGCCGGGTGGTGTTTCTGTGTTTGAATGGACACAGGGAGCTTTGGCTCGGCTCTGGTGCCCCCATAGCAAGTTGCTTTCTATGGGAGCACTCAACAGGAGGGAGAGGCCAGGAGCACCACAGAGGGACCAAAGAAGAGGAGAACCTGGGCTGCTGTATGCAAAACCACTGCACAGGTAAGTAAAACATGTTTGTAAAACTAAAAAAAAAAAAAAAAAAAAAACAAGACTTTACAATCACTTTAAGGACATTTCAAGGGTTAACTGTAAACTGACATCAAACATGGCACATTTCTGGGAAAAGCATTAAACATTTGTATAAACTGTAGGCACAGTTATAGGGGGGAACCTTGTTGGTAGCTCTATAAAATCTTAGTTGACTAGAACAAAATAGCAATGTTTCATAGTATTATATCAAATTGTTTAAAATCTGGTGCCAGGCCAACATAATATGACAATAAATAATGGTTGGCCCAGCTATTTATGTAATGGCATATAATTAAGCTGAAGGTATGTAAAATATCCTTTATAAAAATAAACCAGTCAAGCCATGAAATTATGAAGTCTTAGTCGTATCAGTGTACATTTTTTTTTTCCCTAAACAGTTACTGATTTGCCTTTCAGAAATCTTTGAACATCTAGATAAAAAGTTTTGGTAGAAGAAAAAACTAGAGTAATGTGTTAAATAGTGTGTATCATCAAGAGTCTATCATGAAGAAAATAACAGTTCCATGACTTTCTTTTCAGTATAACTGTCTAGAACAATATTCTTGATCCTAGGCTTCAGCTGACATATGCTTTTTTTTTTTTTACTGTCCATTCTGAAGAACTTGAAAGGCATACATTATACAGCTGTAAATATGTTTGAAAGCAAATACAATTCAAAATGTATACCGAAATATTTACTTAAAAAAATAACAGTATACTAAATCTGGCTGGGTTGCAATATAACTTTTAAGCAGCTTTTAATGTGATCTTTTCATATATAGATCAGAATTAAAATATAATTAGGTCATAAAGGGAACTGAAACTGTGGAAAATGTGCCAAATAAAGTTAAGAACAGGGCAAAGAAGTAATTTTTTTTTCATTACTGTGTTCCTATGCAATGTTCCACACTCTCTTTCTGTTGAGGCTACCATCTTAGTAGAGGAGTAAGGCTGGTCTTCCTTGTGACTGAATCACCCCTCTAATGACTAGTGATCTGATAACTAGTGATGAAGCATTTAAAGCATATGAAAACCAAAACAACTAACTAACTAACTAACATATCTATTTGTTACCTTTTGATCTAAAAATATACAATTGAAATTATAATTTTGATAATTAAATTAACCTACTTGTCCCATGTAGATTGTGCATAATTCTCATGGCATGCTCAAAAGTCCAGTGTCCTTCAACAATGAGCAACAGTATTTTTGCAATTGGAGTACTATGCCCTTTAAGGTTCATTTGTGTCTCTCAGGTTCCAGGCAACATGCCTGTCAGCCATTGAACCTGGTAATGGGCTAATTAAGGGTAGGCATGTTGGACTATATGGGGTGAATCATGAGTCTCTATCTGGAAGAGTGAGTCAGAGTGTGAACTGCATAATATTTAGGTGGAATTCTGCAGTTACCATGGGCCCTAATTGTATTGCAACTCTCTATGTGAGTACCTCCCTGTGAGGAATTGACCTGTTAGTTGAGAGAAGTAGAAAGTAGTGATGCATTTCATCCTACTTTTGGGCCTAATTAAACACATGTGTTCTTTGTAAGAATGACAAGTCTGCCATCCTAAAGGAAATGCCTTGCAATTTAATTGGAGATGAAAATGGTTATTTTCTTTAAACTATACTTCTGTTTAGTTACCATCTTTTGCAGTAAAGCCTAAGATGTGTTTATCTGAACCCAACTGGACCTTCTTCCCTTTGTGCTGGGATTGAAAAAGATAGTGTAAGGGGTGTTCGACACTGAGGCTGGGACTGTTCATGCAATGAGGGCTGGTGTTCATTCTGACCTAGAAGGTGGGTAAAATCTGTGAGATTTCACTCATAGGCTGTATCTGGGTTTTTAGGACATTTCAGATTTCCAGAACTATCCATAGAATTGAAGTTAAAAAAAAAAAACACATGGACTGCAGAAGTTGTCTTGGGGGAAGTGATCACCTCCAGTGACCAACAACATGTGTTCAAGTGCATTGAGGTAGCTGTAATGATAGACTTGGAGCCTAATACAACTGGGCAGTACCTTGCAACCACCAACACCAGGTCCCTCTTTTGGTAATGAGATATCTACAGCTTAAGTGTAAAGATACATATAGTAGAATGGCAGGATCTATACATTTGATGCAATTTTACTAGATAATCAGGAGGAAACAATGCTGTTTTGCTTTTCCCCAGAAAGTATGATGGCCTCTTTTGCTATGAAGGAGATCCTTGGCTGCTGACAAAACAGTATTTTAAGGTGCATGAAGAGTCCCACGCGTGGCTTCTGATTATGGGATGACGTATAATGACGTGTAATCCGCAAGCTCAGGTCCGCGCCGTCTTTCCAAAATCCCACAGCCCGATCCACAATCTTCATTCCCACGGGAGTTCCTAAACCTCCACAAACCACTGGACATTCCATGGTTAAAATCAGACACCAAAATCTTATCCTCTCCACCTGCCATAGAGCTGTTGCCTTCTCAGACCCAGGATGGCTTACTGCATCCCTGGCCTCGAGTATATAGGAGGAATCCCTGGACTCCATGGACCCTTTTGTAGCTGACGGGGCACACTCTTTGCATCACTCCCACTCCATTAGCTGGGATGTCTGCCTCCCTGATTGTGGAGGTCCTGGACATTAAATTGCAGACCCTCTTACAGAATATAACCCATAAAATAATGCGTGAAGTGGGTAAAAGTGTCCAAGAATTATGAGGGAACATTGCTCAATTGGGTGAACACAATGATACCCTTGAGACAGAGTTCTAGAGGAAGACAATGCAGCCATGAAACATACAGTCTCACAACTGAAAACACAGAAAAAAGATCTAGAGAATATGGAACAACATCAAAACCTGCAGATTCAAGGGGTCCCTGAATCGGTCAGAGACCATGAGATACGTCCCTATCTCCTGGGTCTTCTCAACACCATAGCACTTTTTATTCCTGACATTGACAATCACTTTTTGAGCTCACCCCAGAGATTGAGCCCACAGATCCTGTGGGAGCTCACACCAGAGATATTATAGTGCGCTTCTATTACTATGACAGCAAAGAAGCTCTCACATTGGCTACTAAACCAGGCTGGAATTTAAAGGAGCCAAGATACAGATATTTAGTGATTTATTGCCTATAACAGTTGATAATTGTTGCTGCGTTTCCATGCATGGGAATTACTTTAAATCTGGCACCAAATATTTTACCACTTCCTTCACAGTCTCCGACCACTCGGGGAAGGTAGGCATAGAAATTCTGATTAAACGTACTTGCCCATTACGGATTGAATCAATTTATTTGGACCCCCACGGCAGATTTCTTTTCCTGGACTGCGATTACCTGACAAATTCATTTATTTTTATCAATGTCTATGCTCCTAACTTAGGTCAAATTAAATTCCACAGAAGTGTTTGAGAACCTAGGAAAATCTTCCAAAAATTTCATGATTATAGAAGGTGACTTTAACCAGTTGCCGACCAGCTGTGGCAAGTTGGCTCGGCCATGCAAATTGGTGTACTGGTACATTGGTTTGTTCACTGGCTTTTGTGGGCATGCATGCACTGAGAGAGCATGCCAACGGGTCTGGTGAACTTGATGCACTAAGGAAAAGGAAGCTAGTTAGGAACAAATTGTACCTTTACAAACCTTTAAGATGTCAATATCTGTGAAGCTTTTATACTTTGAGACCCTTTCTGTCACTGTCCCTATGATGCAGCTTAAACACTTTCAGAGATACTTTCTCAAATTTATTTTGCATAACAACATCACATCACTAGGTCTATGGTATTCGCCCCTCGGTCCCGTGGAGGATTGGGTGCTCCAGACATGATTAAAAACGACCATGCTACACACCTTAGAACAGTTACTTCCTGGTCGACTCGTTATGCCTCTAGCAAATAGTCAGAGATAGAATTGACCCCACTGCTTGTTGTATCCTACTTAAATGTAAGTGCAATATTTTTTATTAAATGTGATTTTTTTTGGAAATACAGAATCACGCTATGTGCACTTTATTTTCCTTTTACTTTGGTTGCTATTCATTACTGCATATGGTGTTTAACTTCACCTGAGTATATACACTTAAAACCAATCTAATGGTTTTCGTGGATTCATCACACCACTTATGAGGATGTCCCAGGAGGTTTACTGATTGTTCAGCATCTGCAGTACATCTTGATCTCTGACATCGTTTGAAGCTTAATTGATCTGATAAGTATATGCTTATTCGGATCTATATTCTCTGGTAAGCCTCAAAGGTTTCATTAAATTGGTGGCGGACCTTCTATCATTCACTTCGTTGTAAATTGAGTCACTATCTTCAGTGAATAGAAGTTTGGTGTGAACCTTGGATTTTTATGACAAACTTTTTTTACGAAATGGACATTTCATTTGTTTATAATTTATAAAGACCCTATAATCAGTGTTTTTTTTCTTAGCGCTAAACTTTATATTTTTTCTTATCTGATTTTCCAAAATTGATCTATTTTGTAGTGTTGGCTGCTTCTTATGACATTGAACAGCGCAGTGATATATGTACTATTGTATAAAATTGAGTATTACCTGCCCTGTACATCTCTGTGCTATGCTTTGGTTAGAGTTGAGTACATCTATGGCGCAATTAAAGGGTTTATGCTTGGTTTCAGTGATATTTACCCTCAAAATATATTTATTCTCAAAAGTTCTCTCTCTCTCTCTTGCCAATGTCCACCTCTTCTGAATGTGCTATTTAATCCAGATATTCGGGATAGTCTATCCTATAGCCGGATGTACCACTGGACACAAACAAGCATTTTCCAGCTTCACAATATGGTACATCCTCTGTCCCGCAAATTGCTATTGTTTTCTGAACTCCAAAATAAGTACCAGGTCCCTAAACAACTTTTTTTCTCTTTCCTTCAAAATTAAGCATTTGTTCTCCTCCAAATCCCAATCTCTGACTTTGGACAAACCTACCACATTGGAATTTTTATGTTACCAAGACCCATACCAACCTGGCCTTATCTCATCTATCTATAAGATTATCCGCAAAGCTTGCCCACTTATGGATCCCGGTCATGCTTATATGCAGAAATGGGATCAAATCCTTCAAAAGCCTCTCCCTCTCCCACTAGGGCAGAAAATATGGGACTCTGTTTCTCGAGGTGCATAGAGTTTCTTGGCTATATTTGAGATGTCATAAGGCCACAGGTACGCATTATCAAATTTTTTATGAATGTTCCGGGATCCGCCCATTCTAAGTCTCGATGCAATCTCTTCTTCAGTACCTTCTTGGAAAAGATTTCCCATTGGACCCTCTCCGTTACTTACTCAGACTCCCTGTCCTGGGTATCTCCAGACATGCCAAGAAATTGATTGCATTTATCTTACTGGCTGCAAAAGGGCCATACCTCTTTGTTGGTTATCTCCTAATCCCCCACATACTCTCAATTGTTACAAATCATAGCCCAGATTTGTAGGATGGAATGTTTGACGGCAGTTGTACATTTACTCATTATATACATTTTCAAAGGTTTGGGATCTGAGGTATGACTCTCTTTTCTAATTGTTATTGTTGTCTGATAACCCATACACATATGTTTTATCTTAAAATGCCCTGGTGTAAACACCCCTGCCCCCCCCCCCCCCACCGGGGGTTATCTGTTGCACTTTGTTCTCCTTTGGAGTTATTTTATATGGCCTATCCATTAAGAGATAAAATCTGTGTGATTTCGATCTCATTTATACTATGCTTGCTCTTTATTTGGCCTCCTTCATGTATGTATGCTTGCTCTTTATTTGGCCCCATGGTTCATGTATTTGATTCTCCAGCTACTCGTATTTTCAAATTATTTATACTGTCATATACCTAAGCTATACTTCATAATATTTTAACTGGATTTCTCTTTTTATGTGTGTGAAGGGTTGTTTAAGAGTGAGTATAAGCCAGCTTGCTATTTACTGTAATAGGGTAC
The DNA here is from genome assembly GCA_029574335.1 of Rana kukunoris. NCBI lineage: Eukaryota > Metazoa > Chordata > Amphibia > Anura > Ranidae > Rana > Rana kukunoris. The sequence goes on along the minus strand of CM056049.1, from coordinate 646,614,681 downwards.
AGACACTGGACTTAAAGACTCATGTCAACTGAAGAGAATCCAGCCATGGTGTCACAGTTTTATTGGTTATTTTACCTGTCAGCTCTTGGGTTGTTGCTAACAGTATACACTATTGAGTGGGCTTGTTTTTTTTTAAGTTGATTGACTGTCCAGCACTCATGGTAAGAACAGGCATAAGGATAATGTTCTGTATGGTTTAAGATCACAGTCTATCTGTACCTAGCAACATTGGCCCAGATTCACAGAGCGATTACGCCTGCGTAACAGGAGACGTAAGTCTAAATGTGCGCGTGCGTTTCGATGCACGGCATCCCCAAAACGAGATACGCAAGAAATCTACTTTTTTTTGTCCAGTGTAATTTCGTTAGACAGGCGCATTCGTCCGCGCAAAACTGCGCTAGACAGACCATTGATTTGCTAGTCAAATATGCCAATAAGGGACTTACGGGGATCCGCAAAAGAACGATGGGGCAGCGCAGGCTATGCAGTGTGCGCAACAGCAGAATGTCCTGTCTAAAATTAGACCATATAAAAGCTGGTCTAAAAAGAGAAAAAACGTCTACATGTTAGATAAAGCAACACTGTTAGTGAGGAGCTCAGCAGTCACATGTGTTGCACAACAATCTGTATGCCAACATGCCAGGGGCATCGTCGCGCATAGCTATACTACTGACTTTAGATGAGCAAAGAAGGAGGAGGGCACGGAGGATGGCACGGGAGAGGATATACCACACACGCATAGACCTCTTTGGCATGAGTGATTCTGAGGTGTATCGCATCTTCAGATTCACCCCTCATGCCATCCTGGAATTAACCACAACCTTGCAGGAGGACATCACCAGCCGAACACACCGCTCACATGCAGTGCAGCCACTGGTCAAGGTCATGGCAACACTCCATTTCCTTGCCAGTGGCTCTTTTCACCGTACAAGTGGAGTGGTGGCTGGGATGTCACAATCCTCCATGAGCAGATGTGTGCACCAGGTTGTCCCTGCAATCCTCAGATGCATGGCCAACCAAATCATCAAACCCACCCAGGAGGACCTGCGGCTGAAGGCAATGACATATTTCTACAGAATTGCCAGATTCCCACGCACCGTGGGGGCCATTGATTGCACACATGTGGCACTCCAGCCCCCCCAGGAGACAGAGCACATATACCACAATCGGAAGCATTGGCATTCCATCAACGTACAGGTGATAGTCGATGCCCAAGGCCTCATATGGCACGTCCGTGCCAAACACCCAGGGTCCAGCCATGACAGCTACATATACAATCAGAGCCCCATCCGAATGGAATTAGATCAGAACGTGTATGGGGACACCTGGCTGGTTGGTGAGTGACATGGGTGGCAGGCATGACTGTACCCCCCCATCTCATGACTCTTTCCGGAACCCCCAAACCCCAGGAGAAGAAAGATACAATCAAGCCCACGCCCAAATACGTGCAGTGGTGGAGCGCACCTTTGGCCTCCTGGAGTCACGTTTCCGATGCCTGGATAAGTCTGGGGGTACCCTGTTGTATTCCCCAAACTTTGTGTGCCATATCATCGGTGCCTGTTGCCTGCTGCACAACTTCGCAGTGAGAAAGGGCCTGCAGATTGACCTACGTGATGACCTGACCCCCCAACCAGACAATCCCCCCCTAACCAAGGTTACCCCATCTTCTGAGGGAAGAGCAGCCAGGAGACAGCCCACATTGGGGATCTTTGCACGTTAAACACACACATTAATCATGGCACAATGAGAATGCATGCATGCACACCACTGTGGTCCCTAGCACACACACCCCACATCCTCATCAAATTGGATTGGCACCAATCCACCATGCAGGACTTGTGAGCAGCAACGCCACGCCAAGGCTCCAATTATGTCACTGTACATTCATACACCATTCACACGGACCTGGGGATCACTTCTCCCTGGTCCTGGGGAACCCTTCTCCACCAAAATTGAGGGTGACACCCCTTTTCCGGCAGGAATGTCACCCCCACATTCAAACAACATTCACAACCCAAAAAAAAAAAATCAGCAGCAAAATCAAAAAATTTCCAGGAAAAAAAAAAAAGCCCCAAAAAAAGGGGGAAAACAAATTAGTGCCCTTGACGTGAGCCACGCCTGGGGCGCCCCCGGCCACGGCCCCGGCTCCTCTGGGGAGACTCATGGGGGTGGGGGTAAACCAGGGAAGGAGGAGCAGCCCCTGGTCTCTGCCCACCTGGCGGCCTGCCCTCCAAGGCCACGGCTATTCTGTCCAGGGCAGCACCAAGTGTTGCCGTGTTGGCCTTGATAGCCTGGGTAAGGGCCCTCACATCCTGCCCAACGCCTGCTGATGTAGTCTGCAGGTCGTTTAGGCAGTTTGTGAAAGCCCGGGAGTGGCAGTCCAGGTTCCCAAGCGTATCCTTGATGGAGGACAGGCTCTCCTCCATCCGCACCAATGTCTGGCTGACCTGTCCCAGATGGCGGGTCTGGAGGAACTGGTCCTTTCTCAGAGTGGCGGGCAGGAGATCGCCACCCCCCCTGGTCTTCTGGGTCGCCTTTCTGCCTCCAGCTCATGCTTGTGGCCGGGGAGAAGGGGAGGCCATTGGGAGGGGAGCCATGTTGGGGGAGGAGGGGGGGCTCCCCCTTAGGGAGGGCTGGCTGCTGCCAGCCAGAGGGGAACGGTCCTCCAACAACAATAGGCCAGTGCCTGACATGGACTCCACCTCCTCCTCAACCTCCTCCTCTTCAACCTCCTCCTTCTCTTCAACCTCCTCCGCGGACTCCGGCCTTGTCGGGGGGGCCACATTAGGCTGCTGTCCAGGGGATGGTGCGGTCAGGCCAGATGGCCCAGCACCCTCCTGCACATCTGTGGATGACACAAAACATTCACAGGTTGGAGGATCCACACACTTGCCACATATTCCCTTTCACCCCCTCCCCCACACATGCTACACACCTGATAGGGCAAAATAACCTTACCTGGCATCACTCCTTCATGACTTGAGTCATAGCCAGACAGGCCCTCCACTTCTTGCCTATGAAAGGTCTGGGCCACTGCACGCTCCTCCGCTGTCAGCCAACAGGGCATGGTGGGCCCCCTCCTGTGCCCCTGGCATGGGCAAGCATTTTGGCCAGCTTCTTTTTGACCAGACACCGGAGGTCATTAATCTTTTTCTCAATCCCAGACCGGTTCTGTGTCTCCCCCTCCCCCGCTGAATTCACCTGGTCAGTGATCATGTCCAAAATCTCCCTCCTCCTGGCCGGGGTGGTGTTGGCACTGTCTGGGCCACAGAGGAAACGCCCATAATCGGAAATGGCCCGGGCAAGAATTTGTTTTTCCCTCAAAGAAAAATTTACTTTTCTCTTCCTCTCAGTCATACTGAAAAAAAAACACTCCCAGTCAACAAAAATCACTCACAAAAACAAGCACGACCAATCAAGCAAGAAAACAAACAAACAGAAAAATATCAAACAAAAACTCTCACCAACACTTAGCAAAAAACACTTTCAAAAATCTACTAACAAACACAAGATCACACAGTACACAAATCTGAAAAATACAAATCACAACGCAACTAACTACAGAACAAAAGCACCTTGCTGTATAGGGAGGGATACAAAGGCATGTACTTTTGCAATGGAAGTGCGTTTGTGTCTGTCTATTTATGCTGTTTGCGTAGTTCATGATTTTGCCATAGTCCACTTCCAATTTCACTGATTGCGCCGTTCCCGAGTTGTAGAGAGGTGCTAACATGGTCTGCTTCAAGCACGCATGCGCGAGCCGGCCGGTCCTTCATTTGCATGGGGTCACGGCTCATTTCAATGTAACATGCCCACGTCCTTCCCAATTTGGATTACTCCGCCTTGCGCCTCAGAAATAATGTTGCGCAGGCGCTATTTTCTGCGTAAAAGCGACGAGAATAGGGTGATTGCGCGGCTACATTGCGCAAGTCTAACGTAAAGGCGGTGCGCTACGCCGGTCCAATAATGCGCAGATGTACCTGAATCTGGGCCATTGTATGTTTCTTGGTGTTTACATCTATGTGCACTACCTCAACAAAGCTGTGGCATTATGTCTTCTTTTAAGTGTTAAATGTATATGCTTCTCAGCAGCCACATGTAATTATAGGCCGCGTACACACGATCGGTTAAACCGATGAGAACGGTCTGATGGACCGTTTTCATCGGTCAAAACTGATTGTGTGTGGGGGCCCATCGGTCATTTATCCATCGGTTAAAAAAAAGCAAACTTGTTTTAAAGCAAAAAAACGATTGTTTGTAGGCACGACCATCGGTTAAAAATCCATGCATGCTACGAATCAAGTTGACGCGTGCTTGGAAGCATTGAACTTCATTTTTTCCTGCACATCGTTGTGTTTTACGTCACCACGTTCTGACACGATCGTTTTTTTAACCGCTGGTGTGTAGGCACGACTGATCATCAGTCAGCTTCATCGGTTAACCGATGAAAACGGTCCATCAGACTGTTCTCATCAGATGGACCGATCGTGTGTACAGGGCTTAAGAATCTGATCTGTTAAGGTGCTTTAGAAACTTGTGTTGAGCAAAGTTATTTTGCTATGTACATAACAATGTTATGAGTATGAAAAAAAATGTTTATCACCTTTAATTTCTTTCCTGAAATACAGACAGAAAAATAATAAATCAGTTTTGGTTGTATCTGTTGTAATATATAATAAACCATGTTGAGATATATTATGCTCTGTGGAAGGCAAGGTAAAATAGTTGATTGTGACACAATTGTTTTAGTGCCTGTGAAAGAGTAATAACTTTAAAAAGACAGAGAATACTTATCAGCATTTTCCAAGGCACCAAATACAAAACCATATATTTTCAAAAAACACAAAACTTACAAAGATGTACAGCAAAATCATAAGCCTCTGTTTAAATCAAGTTTACAAATGGTGCACTTAGAAAGTCAAAGTGTATGACCTGAAATTGCTAAATTATGTTTTCAGAAACAATTATTTAGAGAATTGTTTAAATTGTGTATTGTCATTATACTATTTGTAATTTAAGCAAAACATGTCAACATATAGAAGGAGCCAACCATAAAAAATGCATGTGTTGGTATAACAGCTGCCCCTTTAAGTGTAAAATACACTGAAAAAAAATAATAATAATAAACTAAGTTGCTATTCCCTTCACCTAAAAATATGTGAAGTGAAATCTGTATGCTGTATTTTTTTTTTAATGTCATTAAAATTGATTGTGTGTGGGCTCCAGAGCTTTTTTTGCAACGTTAAAAATGGCCATTCAAAATTTAGAACACGCTCTAAATTTTTGCGTAGTTTTTAACATTGTCGTTTTTAATGTCGTAAAAAATGGTAATGTGTAGGCTTTAACGACGTGAAAATAATGTGCATGCTCAGAAGAAAGTTAGGAGACGGGAGCGCTCGTTCTGGTAATACTAGTGTTCATAATGGAGATAGCACATTCACCACGCTGTAACAGACTGAAAAGCGCAAATCGTCTCTCACCAAACCTTTAGTAGCACAAAATCAGCAAAAGCAGCCCCAAGGGTGGCGCAATCCGAATGGAACTTCCCCTTTATAGTGCTGGGGTAGAATGCGTATCAATCAGACAGCTGCTCCTTCGTACCGAGGCCTTTTCTCCTGGTGTGTCTCCTGGGTTCCTGAGGTATTTTGTAAACGCTATAAATTTTGCGAAAACCGACCGATAAACGCTTATTGCGATTTTTTTTACCAAAAATACGTAGAAGAATACGTATCGGCCTAAACTGAGGGAAAAAAATGTTTTTTTATATATTTTTGGGGGATATTTATTATAGCAAAAAGTAAAAAATATTGCATTTTTTTTTAAATTGTCGCTCTATTTTTGTTTATAGCGCAAAAAATAAAAACCGCAGAGGTGATCAAATACCACCAAAAGAAAAGCTCTATTTGTGGGAAAAAAAGGACGCAAATTTTGTTTGGGAGCCACGTCGTACGACCGCGCAATTGTCTGTTAAAGCGACGCAGTGCCGAATTGCAAAAACCCCTTGGGTCATTTGCCAGCGTATTGGTCCGGGTCTTAAGTGGTTAATTTACATGCTTGTTCCAGGTTAACGACATACAGCCAGATTCAGGTAGAGCAGAGCATCTTTGCTCTGGAGTAACGCATCTCATTTGCGTTACGCTGCTGAAATTTTAGGAGCAAGTGCTGTTATTCAGGAAGCACTTGCTCCTAAAGTTGCGGCAGCGCATCACAAATGAGCCGGCGGAATTCAAATTGGGCGGGTACGGGGCGTGTAGTATTCTAACTAAGCGCGATCCCGCCGCCAACGTACTGCGCATGCGTCGAGTGTCCAAACATCCCCGTGCGCATGCTCCAAATTCTGTGAATGAACGTCAATGACGTCACATTCCCATTCATGAACTTTTTACGCAAGCGACGTTAATTTTTTTTTTTTCGACGCGATGACGACGCCTATACCTAACATAGGATACTCCAACCCCATGTAGGTATATCTATGCGCCGCGTATCCCGTCCGGAAACGTTGCACCGTCATTGCGTCACGCCGGAATTCGATCGTGAATTGCCGATTTCCGCTCATTAACATATTTTTTGAGCGTAAATCGGCGCCATTTTTAAGTTGAAGTAACGATGCGATGGCGAAACTCAGTTACGCTGCTCGCATCGGAGCTTCAACCCGGCGTTTCTTGTTTTCTGGTTACAGAAAACAGAAACGCCGGCTCAAAGTCACAGTTAGGCTGGCGGATCACTGGATCCGCCAGCCTAACTGTTCCTGAATCTGGCCCATAGAAATACAATTTCAGAATAAGGCCAGCAATGGGAGTCTACATACAGTATATTGAAAGTACACTTAAAAGTGATCAAGTTAAAGATATATTTACTTTGATTACCTAATTATGTGCAAGGAAATGTAAAATAAATAAATAATGTTGTTTATTTGGTTGATTAAAATGAGCACAGCCAAGGCTAGGACTAGAGTTAAGCCTTGTACACACACTCGGTTTTCTCGGCAAGAACCAGCAAAAAAAATACTGGCAGAGCATGTGTACGAGGCTGGAAATCTGCCCAGAATCTCAATGAGAAAAATAGAGATCCTGCTCTCTATTTTCTCATCGGGATTCTTGTCGGCCTATTTCCCGACGAGAAACCTAAGAGTGTGTATACTTACCTGTCGCCGTGGAAACCCACTCATGCTCGAAATTACTTTGACACATGCGTGGTATCTTCCTAGGCATAGGTAGGGTGCAGCAAGATGGCAGCGATGGCATTGAATGTGGCGAGTGCATGCTCGTTGTACGCGATGACTTCACTGCATTCTTGCCTTCCAAAAGAACTGTGGTTCTTTTGTAAGGAGCATCTGTACACTCGGGCGGCAAGAGATTCTTGTCAAGAATCCCATCAGTAAAAACAAAGTTTTTTTCCTGATGAGATTCTGGCCCGCGTGTACAAGGATTTAGGCATGGGAAATGGAGCAAATCAGTGGGGAGAGCAATACAGCTGTCCTTCAGGTGTCCTACTTTAGCTATAAAAAGATACACTGACAATTTGTGTAAATATATGCTGAGCTTGGTTCTAATGTAAACCTTTCTGACAGCATCTGACAATATTGGACGTGATTGACAGCAGCGCCAGCCAATGGCTGCACTGCTATCAATCTGTACAACCTAGCCAATCAACGGCCAGACTAGGAAACCGAGGAGGATGACAGGGACTAGCGCGGGACTTTCGAGGGGTAAGGTAAGTAAAACCGGGGCTTAGTGGGGTGGTACTGTCGGATGTTTTTTTGCCCTAATGCATAGGATGCATTAAGGTTAAAAAACATTTACCTTTACAACCCCTTTAAGGTGAAAATCCTTGAGGGTTTACAACCTCTTTAAGTTGTACAGTTTTGCAATAGTTATTCTAGGATTTATCTGGACAAGGTGATATTTGTTATAAAATGGCTTTGGGATAATGAATAAAATACATATGAATGCTAAACCCAGCCATGGTAAATCACAAAGTAACGTATACTTTTTCTTTTTTATTGAACACACAACTGCTGCGTCAAAATTAAAATCAGCAGTGGCTTTACAACACATATCTGAGGCGGCGTACTCACGACCGAGGTTCTCGCTAGAAACCAGCGAGAACCTCGCTGGGAGCTGCATTCCAGCGAGAACCTCGGCCGTGTGTACGCTCCTGGCTCGCCCCGCCCGTTGGGAATCCCGTAGAGCGTATAGAGGGCAGGCTCTCTATTTGCTCGACGGCCCGCCTGGATAAATGGCTGATTGTCATTCCCGACGGGCGGGTCACCGATTTCGATGGCCGGGTGAGAACCTCGACGGGCGGAACGATGTGTTCTGCCCGTCGAGGTTCTCGTACGTGTGTACGCCGCCTGAGGCCTCGTACACATGACCGGTTTCCTCGGCAGAATCCAGCAAGAAACTAGTTGGGAGATGTGTTTTGCCGAGGAAACCGGTCGTGTGTAAATTTTTTGACGAGGAAACTGACGAGAAACTCGACGAGCCAAAAAGAGAGCATGTTCTCTTTTCTTTTTTTTTTTTTCAACAATAGTTTTTATTGAGTTTAACATTTTACATATTATACAGGTAGAATGTATACCAGTTCTTCGACAAGAGTGAATAAACAAAGTCGTATACAGCAGTTAAGTCATATTCAATCGTTTAGCTAAATAGCATAGTTCAGATAACAGATCAAAATAAGGGTGCATATAGAGTTTATCAGACTTACATGGTATAAGGTGACAGCTAAAGTTAGAATCCTGACAACCCGGGTGCGTTTGCGGCCACCGGGTTCACAGAAATAGTGCTGTGTTGGACCAACGTGTCCATGGACGCCACGTTTTGTGGGCTTCTACCATGCGTCCCTTACTAGAGGCCAGAGTAAGCTCATAGTTGTAGTGCAGATTAATTAGCTCAATAGTGTTCTCTATCGACGGGGGCTTGGTAGATTTCCAGAGTCTGGTAATGCTCAGCCGAGCTGCCAGAAGGATATTGGTGGCTACGAGGTGTGAGTCAGCAGGTATCTGATCCATATTAATGTTTAGTAGTGCCATCGATGGTGATGGGAGTATAGGGCTGCCTGTGACGTCCGTCAGTATACGGAAGATGGCAGACCAATACATGGCAATGGACGGGCAAGACCAGAAGATATGTAACATATCTCCCTTAGTGCCGGCGCATCTCCAACATGTGTCAGGGCTGTTTATACCAAATTTAGCTATTTTAGCTGGTGTGAGGTACCAGCGCTGGGAGATTTTTAGTGTGAGTTCCCACAGCGCCGCGTTTCGAGTAGCTTTGTAGATGGACCTAAGTGCAGACTGCCATTGGTCATCAGTGAGAGTTTGGCCCACGTCTACATCCCATTGGAAGTGAGGTTTGGCTTTGGAGAAGACCTGTTTTTGGCGAAAGATATTATAGAAAAGGGAAATTCCCTTCTTTTTCGAAGGGGAGGTATTAAGGAATGACCACGTTGAAGGGGGAATAGGATAGCAAGGGTTGGGCACCTGAGATAGACAGTGTCTGATTCTAAGGTAGGTAAAGACTTCCGAATGTGCCAGGTGGAACTTAGTTTGTAGCTGAGGGAACGTGAGTAATGTTTGTCCACTAAATAGGTCTTGGACGTAGGATATACCATTGGCTGTCCAATGTTTTAAGTCAAGGTCTGTAGTGCAGTGTTGAAGGCAGGTCAAAGGAATAAGAGGGTGGAATGGGTGAGGATGGATTTCACCTTGCTGGACCAAAAATTTCCAGGCTAAGGTCGATGCTCTCATCGTGGGGGGGAGTGAGTTGGAGACCAGCGTGCCATGTGGTACTCCCAGAATCCAGTCTCAGAGATTGTTATGTGTAACCAATGTGGATTCCAGCTGTCCCCACAGTGTGAGAGGGAACGGCTGGAACCATTCCTTAAGCTGAGTAAGAATTATAGCCCAGTAATACTCTTTGAAGTCTATGGACCCTGCCCCTCCGGCCTGTTTATGTTTGGTGAGCAGTTGCTTTGCGCAGTGAGGCTTCTTGCCTTGCCAAAGCAGTGTGTTCAGGGTAGTTTGTAGGGACTGGAAGTAAGATGTTGGGATAGGGATAGGGAGTGTGCGAAACAAATACAGTAGCTGCGGTAGGTGCATCATCTTAAATGCTGCGAGCCTACCGGACCAGGATAGTTCATGTTTGGCCAGGCCCATAATATCTTTCTGGAGTTTGTCGAGGAAGGGTTTGAAGTTACTCCTAAATAAATGTTTGTGCTTGCAACAGGTTTTTGGAAGTGGCGTCAAGACCCAGGTCCAGTATGTAGGATTTGTTGGCATTGATTTTATAGTATGACACTTCGCTAAACCACTGGAGGGTTTTGTGTGCTTCCAGAAGGGATAGCGTTGGGTCAGTTAACATAAGAATGACGTCGTCTGCGAACAGACTAATCTTGTGAGAGGTAGAGCCTATTTGAAAACCAGAGATTCGTGGATTCTGCCTGATGTGTTCCGCTAGTGGTTCTATGAGTAGATTAAAGATCAGCGGCGACAACGGGCAGCCCTGCCTGGTGCCGTTTGTTATGTTGAATGGTTGGGAAATCATATCGGCTGAGAACACTCGTGCAGATGGGGATGTATAAAGTGCAAGTAAAGCGGTGAGTATGTGCCCCTGAAATCCAAACCTCTCAAGCACCCTACGTAGGTAACCCCAATGAATTCTGTTGAACGCCTTCTCTGCATCCAAGGCTAGGAGCAGAGAAGGCGTTCCACTGGACTCGGTGTAGTGGAGAATGTCGATCACCCGCCTCGTGGCGTCTGACGCTTGCCTGCCAGTTGTAAATCCAGACTGATCCCTGTGGATCAATGTGGGCATGATACTGACAAGTCTAGTGGCAATCGTTTTTGCGTATATTTTTAGGTCTAGGTTGAGGAGCGATATTGGGCGAAAATTTTGGGGTATTATTGGGTCTTTACCCGGTTTAGGCAGTGTGACCACCAAAGCTTGTAAGGATTCTGTTGGAAATTTGGAGGAGGCAGCCGCGGTATTATACACAGCAGCCAGGGTGGGCGCTAAATGTTGGGCGAATTGTTTATAATATTCCCCAGTAAGTCCGTCTGGGCCAGGGGACTTGCCCAGGGGCAAAGATTTGATGGTTGCCAAAATTTCAGACGTGGAAAAGGGTTCATTCAATCGGGCTAATTGATCCGCTGAGAGGGATGGGAGAGTGACATGTTTAAGGAAATTGTCTATGTCGGTCTGGGAAGGTTGGTGTGTGTTACGGTCATTACATAGGTTGTAAAGGTCTCCATAGTACGTGCTGAAAGCATCGGCTATATCCTGGGGGTTTGTGAGTTTTGCGTTGGTGTGTGGATGAAAAAGGTGATTAATCTTGCTTTTGGCTTTCCTGCCTTTAATGCGCTGAGCCAGTGCTTTGCCCGCTTTGTTGGATGTGGAGTAAGTAACTGCCTTCCATTTCCTTTGGTAATGTTCAAAGGATTGGAGGAGAAGGAGTCTCAGCTCCTGGCGTAGGGAGAGAATGTGAGCAGTCCTAGCCGGGTCCGGAGCGGACTTGTTGAGTCTCTCGGAAGCGTCTATTTGCGATGTAAGAGTGTCTATCTTTAGAGATCTATGTTTTTTATGAGAGGAGCTTAGTTTGATCAGAATTCCCCTTATGAACGCTTTATGCGCGTTCCACACCACGCCTGGATCGGGCACCGAGCCCGTATTAGTTTCAAAATATTCTGACAGGTGGTCAGAAATTGTTGGTGAAATAGAAGGGTGTTGTATGATGTAGTTATTGGCTCACCATAAAAATGCGGGCCTGGTTGTAGGGGAGTCAGAAATTGTGATGGAGATAGGGGCATGGTCCGACCAGGACGTGGTGTGGATCACAGACGCGCTGATAGATTGCAGAAGCCATTTGTCAGTGAGAAACATGTCAATGCATGAGTACGTTTTGTGAAGGGGAGAGAGATACGTGTAATCACGTTCAGAGCCGTGGCAGCACCTCCAAACGTCAAACAGGTCATGTGTGGTCATAAAGTGTTTTAGAGGGGACTCGCTGCGTTTTGAGGCAGAGGTGGAGTCCAGGGACATTTCCGGGACTAGGTTGAAATCTCCACATACAATCAAGCTTCCCTGCTTGACGGAGTGCACAACTTTCATTACCTTTCGGAGGAAACTGACCTGTCTGACGTTGGGAGCATAAATGCTAACCAGGGTACATTTCATATCATTTACAGTACATACAAGAATAACATATCTTCCCTCCGGGTCTATCACCACATGGTGCAGGAGGAATTTGACAGTGTCCCTGATTGCTATGAGCACTCCTCTTTTTTTGGAGGAGAAGGGTGCCGCAAATATGTGGGGAAAGTGTCTGTTGGTACACACAGGTGCACCAGTGCCCATAAGGTGTGTTTCTTGAACACACAGTATGTCGCAGTTTAGGTTCAGAGCGGTCTTCCATAATGAGTGTCTTTTTGCCGGGTGGTTTAGCCCGTTAGCGTTAAGAGATAGGATTGTAGTCGCCATTAGAGGTCAGGGATCAGGTGGGATTTGGGATAGAGAGTCACTTACAGTTAGAAGAGCCGGGTGGGTTGTTCTGCGTGAGGGAGATGAGGATGTTGCTGAGAGGGTCGTCGGTCAAAGATCTGTACCGTGCAGGTCACTGCACAGGCGACGGAAGTGCTGTAACAGAAGTTCAAATGACAGGAACTAAACAAGCAAGAAAAACTGGTGAGTAGCTGGTAATAACAAGGTATACAGTTCACGGTGGTGGTGCCACCTAGAGATTCAGGAAGCGGAGTGCAGGGACAAAGTGTCCAACTAAACCGCTGGATTGGAGAATAAGTGTCACAAGGCTGATGCTTCGAAACTAAAGCTCGTAGGAAAGAGAGTCAACAACAAAAAAAAAAAGAAAAAAAGAACAGGTATAAAGCTGGATGCCAGGGAGAGCATCTGTTACGTAGATGTAGAGAGGAATGCCCGGGATCTTTAGGTCATCTGCTCCGGACCATCCCCCTGGGCAACGGGGCAGTGGTGAGTGGGTCTGGATCCGCGTTGAGCTTGAGGAGCTGAGGTGTCCTGAGGCAAGCCAGGTATAATACCCCAAGAATGGAGTAGTTGCAATCCTTTCTGCAGATCCTGGATCACATGCGAGGAACCATTCTTCGTCACAAGTAGAGTGGCCGGGTAGCGCCATTTGTACTGGACCTTGTTGTTGTGGAGGCCCTTGGTGATTGGGCTAAGCTGTTGTCTGAGTTGGAGAGTGTATTTGGAGAGGTCAGGGAAGAGCAGGACCCCCTCGAATGGATGTTGCAGCGACGGTCCCCCTCTGGCGGCCATGAGTAGCTGTTCCTTGATGTGAAAAAAGTGGATTCTCAACAGGACGTCTTTCGGGACCGAGGCAGCTAGATGCGAGGGCTATGTGGTGGATCCTATCAATTATAAGATCCCTAGGCGAGGCATCAGGCAGTATTGTGTGCAAAAGTTCCTTGGCATATTTGGGAAGGTCAGCTGGCGGAATGGATTCTGGGACCCCCCTGAGTTTCAGGTTATTTCTCCTGGATCTATCTTCCAAATCGGCCAGCTTGGCCCTCATCCATTTTTGCTCTGTCTGTATGTCATCATAGGTGTCTACCAGTTCATTTACTGTGGTTGTACAATCCCCCATACTATTTTCCAGGTGTGTGACTCTGCCATCCATCACCTGCAGGTCTGTGGTGATTTTAGAGAATACTGAGGACAGGTCTGTCATTAGGGAGGACTGGAGGGATAACAACATGTCTTTTAGCGTGGTATCTACCACTGGCTGGCCTGTTGTAGGGAAGGAGGCCATGGATGAATGTAGGGCCTGGTTCGCTGGGAGTAGGCCGCAAGCCGGGGCCTCGATTTGCGGGGATGTCCGCGGCGCGATGCGATCAGTGCGGAGCCGCGCTTTCGCCGGGCTTCCCGTTATCGGGTTTTCCCCCGTTTTAGGTGGGGGAGGTGAAGGGGGACAGAGGGAGTCCTGTGCGCCCAGGATGGGATTGTAACTGTCCGATCGGGCCCCCAGCGCTGCGTTGCTGCCGGCGCCATTTTGACTGACCTGGCCTGTGTACTGAAAGAAGGCCGTCAGCTTTTGCGGATGATGGTCGGTCTTCCTCTTCCCAGACATCTCTGGTAAGTGTCTGCTGGGTCTCAGGAGGGTGGATGGGTGCCAAACGCCTTCCGAAACAGGCTTCAAGTGCTCCGGTTCTCTCCCTGGCAGACGAGCTCAGGCACTAAGCAGCCATCTCCATTGCTGGCCAGCCACGCCCCCCAGCATGTTCTCTTTTCCTCGACGGGAATGGAGAAAATTGGCTCGTCGAATTCCTCGACAGCCGAACAAGGAACTCGACGAGGAAAACGACAGTTTCGCCCGACGAGTTCCTCGGTCATGTGTTAAAGGCCTCAGTGTATTTTTTAAGAGCTAAGCTGTTTATTCTACATAATATTGTTATATAATAACTAAACCACCATTTTTATAAGAAAGTCAGATATAAATTTTGTTGTATTAAATATCTCATGTTTTTCATTATTAGCTTTTAAATAAGGAGGTAAAAGCACAGTGACTGTAATTTGGTTTAGCTCCCGATAGCACCATATAGTCATGTTTTCCACATTACAACATTGTTTAAATGCATATGTTCTTTTTTTAACAATGAAGTATCTAATCTTACAGTGCTCAACATCATTTCAGATGTTGTTACATGTAAAAGTTGGTAAGTGGAAAAGTATTTATATGGTGTCTTGATGTAATGCTATCTCCAGTGAGTGAAAATGAATCAGGCAGACTACTATTTGTTATACATACTCTCAGCGGATCTGGCTGTTTGCCCAATAGCTGCTGCCAGCCAGGAGATTGATGTTTAATTCGCAGCCTAAGACATAGCTTTCAGGCAAAATGCACTGCCAGTTTCACTCCGTGTAATAGCAATATTTAATTGACTAAATCTTGCTTTTCTTCTCATGGTAAAGTTGAGTAACAAAACAATATTATGTTAAATAAGTAGGCTTTTTTGATTCAGTCCAAGTTGCAGTTCCTCGTTCAAAGATGTGCTTGTTTGTGTGTCAGTGAGAATCGATATGCTGTCTATGCTGGTTCCATGCAAAAAATTGACTGTAAGTGTTGGCAGTACATATTAAAAATCACTTATATAAGGTAATGTTAACAGTCAATATGTGACTATGTTGGATACTTGCAGAGTATTGTCAAATTATGAAATTGTTTCAATTGTTTGATGGCCTATGTATACATTAACCACTTCCGGACCACCTCACACTGATATATGTCGGCATTTTAAAGAAGGATGTTGTTGTTATGGCAGCAGCTAGCTACCATAACCCCGATATCCTCTTCTTCAGTGAGCGGTCCAGTTTCAGATAAAAGTGATCTCTGTAGCGGATTCGCAGCAAGATCACTTTTATCAGTGGTGGGAGAGGGCCCCCCTCCCGCTACACTCTGTGCCCACCGCCACTTACTGGAGCTGCCGGGAGCTGAGGAGGCGATCAGATCCTTCTTCCTGCTTGACTTGGAGCCGAGTGAAGGGAAGATGGTGCCCCACTCAACTCCATACCAATGCAAGGCGGCAGCAACGTCAAAACATCACTTCAGTCCATAGCTCTTACAGGGCCTTTTTTTTAAGACATATTTTTATATTTAGGGCTCTACGTCATTTTCTATAAAAAAAAAATATTTTAACTTGTAAACAATAAATCTCAGAAAAAGTCTCGGTCCTTAACCACTTAAGGACCGGACCAATATGCTGCTAAATGCCCAGAGGCGTTTTTACAATTCGGCACTGCGCCGCTATAACAGACAATTGCGTGATCGTGCGACATGGCTCCCAAACAAAATTTGCATCCTTTTCTTCCCACAAATAGAGCTTTCTTTTGATGGTATTTGATCACCTCTGCGATTTTTTATTTTTTGCGCTATATACAAAAATATAGCAACATTTTTGAAAAAAAACAATATTTTTTACTTTTTGTTATAAGAAAAATCAAATAAACTAAATTTTAGTCAAACATTTAGGCCAAAATGTATTCAGCCACATGTCTTTAGTAAAAAAAAAAAAGTTGCAATAAAAAAAAATAACTACCTAGCGGCAACAGTGACACTATTACAGCGATCGGAAAAATTATCGCTTAGTGACACTGGCAATAGGGGGTGAAAGGGTTAACTAGGGCGGTGATCAAGGGGTTAAAACTTTATTAGGCGTGGTATGAGGGATACCCTGGACCTAACACTAACTGCCTGTCACACTAACTGTAACACTGACACTAAATGCAGTGATCAGTAAATATATGATCACTGCATTTAGTGACACTGTGACAAGGGGCTGGGGGGGGGTGATCGGGGGGGGGGGGGGTTTATGTGCCTATATGTGTCGTGTCAGTGTAGTGTTGGTGCAGACTCACTTGTGATGTTTTCTCTCCTCAGCGGCGGTTGAAAATATCGCTGAGAGGAGAGATTACATCACTTCCCCCTTCCTGTGTTTACACAGGCAGAGGGCGGGGGAGTGCGTGCATTGGCTGGGAGCGATCTGGAGGGGGCGGACAAAAACTAACAGCCGCCCCCTCGTCCTGGATCACTCGTACGGCCACGGGGACCGCCACAAGTACCGGGGGGTCCCGATCAGACCCCCGACCCATGTCTAGGCAGGGACGAACAGGTACACCAATGTACCTGTACGTGCCATTCTGCTGACGTATATGTACATGTGGCGGTCCTTAAGGGGTTAAGTGGTTAATATCCAAGGCCAATAAAGTTGTTTAAGCAAGTCACCTTCACCGGTTATACTTGTGGTCTGATGTTTGCATGTTTGTACAAAGGGCAAATATAAGTAAATATTTAGAACATACTGTATGGGCTCATCAGACATTTCTAAGACCACTGATGTCTTGAATTGCTTTTTTTTTCTGGGCAAACAAATTCTGGCTTGCCAGTAAAGTATCTGAATATACTAATACATGTTTAACTCTGCAATTACAATATCTGTATGAATATGTATGATATTTTAAAGCAAGAGTTTGCCATGAATATAAAAGCACAACATCCAAAAAGTGAAAATGAAAAGTACTGTATATAGTTCAGAAAATGTGGACTTTTACGGTAACAAATCACAACATAAATATTTTGAAAGTATGCAAGTTTTATTGCCAAAAATAAAAAAACTCTCAGACACAACATGCTGGAGCCCCACAATCTACATTAGTGCAAACCCTGTGTCTCTTTTCCTTATACTCACACAGTGGCAAGGCCCACTGTGTGAGTATAGTCTCTGCTACCATGCCTAGCCTATAGGCCAATTTATTTACTGATTGCTTAGCATTAAAAAATCTCTAGTTATTCTCTAGTTCTTATTTATATATTTGTCCAAATGTCTTGCCTCCTGGGTTTAGGATGCTGAGGCTGTCACTGAGGTGCTTTGGTCAATGTCACCAAAATAAAATCCTTAAAATCATTTTGTTTAATCTAGTGTTTAGGACACTTTAAATTTGCACAGGCACAACCCCTGAATTAGGCAAGCTTCACTTTGGAGTACTGAATAAAAATGGAATGAATATTGTTTATTTTTTACATATTGTCTTTATTATGGTTAGGATCAAAATATATAATTTAAATGTTACTTTTTTTTAGTCGAGAAATAACGCAATATTGCATGTTATTATTTTGTTTATTCTTACCTCCAACTGTAAAAAGTGTCCTGGAAGAAAATGAAATGTACTGTAGGTAGCATGACACGCACAGCTTTATAAAAGCCTCCAAGCTCTAGGACCTAATACAGAACAGACATACTTGTTTATCTACTTCAGTCAAAATCATCAATTAAAAGATTAAAGTTAAATTGATCCCAAATCTCTTTTTATCTTTAAAAGCAGCCATTTATAGCTGTCCAAAAATATATATTCCTAACAAAATAGTTAGAATAGAGCTAAAGACAATGGGCCAGATTCACAGAGCGATTACGCGTCCAGCGTAATTTCGATAGACAGGCGCATCCGTCCATGCAAAACTGCGCTAGACACACCATTGATTTGCTATTCAAATATGCTAATGAGGGAGTTACGGGGATCCACAAAAGAACATTGGTGCAGAGCAGGCTACGCGCTGTGTGCAACAGCTGCATGGCCTGTCTAAAATTAGACCATATAAAAGGTGGTATAAAATTAGACAATTCGTCTACATGTTAGTGAGGAGCTGAGCAGTCACATGTGTTGCACAACAATCTGTATGCCAACATGCCAGTGGCATTCATGCTCATAGCTATACTACTGACTTTAGATGAGCAAAGAAGGAGGAGGGCATGAAGGAGGGCACGGAGAAGGGCACGGGAGAGGATTTTTTGTTTTACAATAAATTTTTCTTTGCTTTAAGAAACATTTTTACAAAAAATATACATACATATATACATCAATACATAACATACATACAAATTACAAACATGGTCTCACTATCTTTCAACAGCCCTTTAAAACCTTCATGGATATAATAATCTAATCTGATACAAGCCCCTCACACTTCACTTGATATATCACACACGCATAGACATCTTTGGCATGAGTGATTCTGAGGTGTCTCACATCTTCAGATTCACCCCTCATGCCATCCTGGAACTAACCACAGGACCCCAACACCAGCCCAACACATGACACCACCCATGACACCTATGACAGCTACATATACAATCCTAGCCCCATCCCCACAGATTTTGAACAGAACATGTATGGGGACAGCTGGTTGGTTGGTGAGTGACATGGGTGGCAGGCATGACTGTCCCCCCCATGATGCTGAAATCACAAGGGGCACATGCACTACTAACATCCTCCTGTCTTCTCCCTTCAGGGTGACTCTGCATATGCACTGGGACCCCATCTCATGACTCCTATACGGAACCCCCCTAACCAAGGCTACCCCAACTTCTGAGGGAAGAGCAGCCAGGAGCCAGAACCAAAAAAACAAAAAAATTGCCCAGCAAAAATAAAAAATGCCCAGCAAAAATATAATTTAAACAAAATAACAACAAAGAAAACACATAAAAGACAAAAATCACTCTGCAAAACAGTCCCCAAATATCTCAAAGACACGTCAAAAACAAACAAACGCTAATAAACAACAGAACAAAAGCACCTTGCTGTATAGGAAGGGATACAAAGGGATGTACTTTTGCAAAGGAAGTGCGTTTGTGTCTGTCTATCTATGCTGTCTGTGTAGTTCACTAAGTTTCCCTAGTCCACTTCCAATTTCACTGATTGTGAACTTGTGCAGTTGTGAGTTGTGAACTTGCGCACAGAGGTGCTGACCATGGTCTGCTTCAAGCGCGCATGCGCGATCCGGCCGGCCCTACATTTGCATGGGGTCACGGCTCATTTCAATGTAACACGCCCACGTCCTTCCCAATTTGAATTACTCCACCTTGCGCCTCTGAAATAACGTTGCGCAGGTGCAAATTTCTGTGCAAAACCGACGAGAATAGGGTGATTGCGCTGCTACATTGCGCCAGTCTAACGTAAAGGCGGTGCGCTACGCCGGTCCAATAATGCGCAGATGTGTGTGAATCTGGCCCAATGTTTTTTTTTTTCATTTTGGATACAGCAAAAGAGGGTTATAACCCCTGTCTCACTTTGGGGAGATTGACCTTCATTTTAATGTCGCGTATCCAAAACAGTAAGTAATAGGAAATAACTGAGGCTGTAACTAAGGTACTGTACTTTGCTCCATGACACCAAAATAAAATCCTTTACATATACTGCATATATTTTTTATCTAGTGTGTAAGATGCTTTAATATTTGCATAGGTCCTACCCTTGAATTAGGCAAGCGTCAATGTGGAGTAATGAATAGTGGTTTGGTACATATATTCTTTTTTATATTTAGATGTTACTTATTTTTAGCCAAGAAATAATGCAATATTGCATGTTATTATTTTGTTTATCCTCACTTCCAACTGTAAAAAAAAGTCATCTGGAAGACAATGAAATGTAGGTGGCATGCCACCCACAGCTTTACAAAGCCTCAAAGCTTCAGGACCCAAAACAGAAAATAAATATTTGTTTCTCTACTTTATTGAAAATCATAATTTAAAAAAATAAATGTAAATTGATCCCAAATCTCTTTTTTATCTTTAATAGAAACCACATTGCTGTGCAAAAATATATATTCCTAACAAACTAGTTAGAATAGAACTAAAGACAACTTTTTTTATTTTATTTTGGATACAGCAAGGAAGGGCTATAACCCCTGTCAGGCTATAACCCCTGTCTCCCATTGGGGACATTTCCTTCAATTTAATGTCCCATATCCAAAACAGTAACTAATAGGAAATGCCTGAGGCTGTAACTGAGGTACTTTGGTTCATGCTTCCATGATAAAAAAAAATAATAATTTTTATATATATATATCTAGTGTGTAGGGTGCTTTAACATTTGCATAGGTCCAAACCCTGTATTAGGCAAGCTTCACTGTGGAGAATAGTGGTTTGGTACATATTTCTTTAATATGGTTAAGATCAAGACATATAGTTTAAATGTTACTTGTTTTTAGTCAAGAAATGATGCAATTTTGCATGTTATTATTTTGTTTATCCTTACCTCCAACTGTAAAAAGTCTTCTGGAAGACAATGGAATGTAAGTGGCCTGCCACCCACAGCTTTACAAAACCTCCAATCCTCAGGACCTAAAACAGAACATAATTATTTGTTTCTCTACTTCAGTCAAAATCATCAGTTAAAAAAATGTAAATTTATCCCAAATCTTTTCTTATCTTTAAAAGCAACTTTACTGCTGTAAAAAATATATATTCCTAACAAACTAGTTAGAATAGAACTAACAACAATTATTTTTATTTTTTTTGGATAAAGTAAAGGGGGGGGGGGGAGTATAACCCCTGTCTCACATTGGGGACATTTCCTTCAATTTAATGTCCCATATCCAAAACAGTAATTAAAAAACAGTAATTAATAGGAAATGCCTGAGGCTGTAACTGAGGTACTTTGGTTCATGTCTCCAAAATAAAATATTTAAAATATTTTTTTATATATATCTAGTGTCTAGGATGCTTTAATATTTGCATAGGTCCAGACCCTGTATTAGGCAATCTTCACTGTGGAGAATAGTGGTTTCTTTATTATGGTTAAGATTAAGAAAAATAGTTTAAATGTTACTTGTTTTTAGTCAAGAAAAAATGCAATTTTGCATGTTATCATTTTGTCTATCCTTACCTCCAACTATAAAAAGTCTTCTAAAAGACAATGGAATGTAGCTGGAATGCCACCCACAGCTTCATAAAGCCTCCAAGCTCCATGACCTAAAACAGAACAGAATTATTTGTTTCTCTACTTCAGTCAAAATCATCAGTTAAAAAAATAAATGTAAATCTATCCCAAATGTTCTCTTATGTTTAAAAGCAACTTTACTGCTGTGTATATTAGGAATATATATATATATATATATATATATATATATATATATATATATATATATATATATTCCTAACAAGCTAGTTAGAATAGAACTAAAGGCAAAACTTGTATTTTTATTTTGTATGCAGTAAGGGCTGTAACCCCAGTCTCCCATTGGGAGACTTCAATTTAATGTCCCATATCCAAAACAGGAATTGATAGGAAAATCCTCCAGATTGAGGTAAAATGGTTTTCACTGGGGTTACCATAACGTGTGTTCCCACTGGGAGATTTCCCCTCTATTCCTGTTCTGGGGACAACCCAAAATTTAGGACTTTCACTTTCATTGATAAAGGTCACCAGAAAGAATAGAGAAGATGATCATCCCTAAGGCCGCGTACACATGATCGAACATGTCCGCTGATACTGGTCCACAGACCAGTTTCAGCAGACATATCCAATCGTGTGTACGGCCTAGCGGACAGGTTTCCAGAGGACAAAAGTTTTAAAACATGCTTTAAAACTTGTCCCCTGGAAACCTGTCCGTCAGACATGTCCACTGGTTAGTACGCCTAACCAGCAGACCGAAATCCCCTGCATGCGTCGAATGGATTTGACGCATGCGTGGGAGCATTTTACTTCCTGGTTTGCGGATGTCACGGCGTCAACGTCACCGCCACGTCACCGCGCTTTCTGTCCGCGGGGATTTTGGTTTTATCGTGTGTACCATCAGACCAAAAGATCCCCGGAGACATGTCCGATGAAAACGTCTCCTCGTGTGTACGCAGCCTAACAGGTACACAGACATTAAAGAAAAATCTGACAGGTGTTGTAATCCCTCTCTACTTTACCTAAAACTAAAAAAAAAGTTTTGCCTTTAGTTATACTTTAAAGTTTACAGCTAGGTTGTTCATTTTCTTCTCTTTTACATTGTTGATGTCTCTGACCATGTAGTAAATGCCTATGGGACTACTTCCTATACATGTTTATGAGTTACAACACTCTATGGGATAACCAAGGTGGACTAAAGCTTTATCTGCCTGCAAGAAAATGTTGACACTTTTCTGTGATGTAATGTTATTTTTCTTGTAGAATATAATTCTTTCTCATTGTCAGACTCTCTGTCTACTCCAAGATGCTGATGGTGAGGATTCTGCCAAAAAAAAAAAAAAATGAATTCAATGATTTACAGAAAGTCTATAGCAAAACATACTTTTCGTTGTTGAGTTTTGTTTTCTGTTTGTGGGTTAAAAACATGGACTGATGTGTGTTGAGAATGATTGATTTTCTAAAAATAAAATAAAAATTCAACATCAAATTACTACAGAGTAGCTTTTGCATTGGTGCAGCTAACCCAAGATCCATTTTGGTGGTGCTAGAAGGAATCATCTATAAAAAAAAAATATGCTTCTTTTTTAATTGGCTGGAAAAATAAGTGTCACTGATAAATGAGTGTTGTATTGTAAAGGTGTATTGCTTTTGGAGGTAACCTGATCTATATATTGAATATGTATTTAGAGAAACTTGTTTCATACACTAAACAATGTGTATTGAAAAGGTCCACTGTCTTTTAAACTATGCAGCCTCAACATAATTATTACATTTTCAGTGGCCAAAGGGGGGAGTGCTTCACTTTTGATTGAAGTCTAACAGCAACATAATAGAAGTTGATTATCCAGCGAGACTGACTAATCACCTCTACAGAGATGTCATGCACAAAGTAGGCGTATAATCAAAAGGAGACAGATAACCTTGTAAAGTTTCTGTTGTCTTAATCATAAACTTTCAGTGCCTTTTTCACAGCACATTTAGTAAGCATTTTATGCAAAGATATACTGATCAGTATTCCAAAATATGCAATCACTGTGAAAAATCAAGAAGGAAAAATCAATAAAATATCACATGTATGTTAAAAAAGTAGTATTTTTTTTTTTTTTTTTACATTTAACAAACTTCAGACAAAACAACAAATCTATTTTTGCTCTAAATGCAAATTGCATTAATTAACTACTCATGTGATCTCACAACAGAAGTGTGCCTATGATCTTCATTGAAAATTTGCTCTTCTTTTGTACATTTCTTTTTATTCAATCAGGCCCAGATGAACAATTCACTATACAGTATATGGTGAAATTCTTTATATCTTTTTTGGCCTGTTTTCCTATGCCAATTGCCTAGCCAATGAAAACTTAATCAACATAGATGTTTAAAGTTTGAACTTGCAAATTCACTTAATCTGTGCACATTTTGATTCTGCTTCAACAGTTAGTTTATGGAGTGTGGCAGATTGAGAGGGTATTAATGTAAAAGTAAAAATAAAATAAATGCATAAATACAATTTTTAAGTGCAAAATGTTCAAATAACAAAATGAACAGGTTTACATTTATTGATATGCTTATTAACTTCTGGGTATATGAAAAACCCAGCTAGATAAAAGTTATGACTAAATTATGAATTTGGAGGTTATGGTTTGTCAAGAAAGAACTGAAAAGAGAAAAACAGGGAGAGAGTTTTCTGTCTGCAGAATCATTTTTAATAACAGTTATGCATGAAGATGTCTATGAAGATTGTGAATTAGACTTTGTATCCGCAATGTAGCCAATACCAGTATTGTTTTATATTGTTTTTTTTGTTTGTTTTAGATTTTCTTACCTTTTTGTTTTAAATAATCTAATATTTTATTCCAAGGTTTACATGGTGTAATAGTCAGAGTCCCGGTCCCTATGAAATGGGAGGTAAAATGGACACAGGGTTTGCGTGTCTGCGGACCGCAGAACTACAGAGCGTAGCGTTTAAATGGAGAAAAGTGCTCTGTCAGTTTTCTCCAGGTTTTGATAGTTCTGAATGGGGCTGTGTAGTTGGAGATCCTGCAGAGACTTGGGCGGGATGGGGTCTCCAACCCTGTGTCCAGATCTTACAGACAGCCAGCAGGTTGGGTTCCCAGCTGAACACTGACAATATAATCAGGGACTGGTCAGAACAGAGAGAGAGGTGGAAGGTGTGCAGCTGGCTGTTGCTGCAAGACATCCCTGGTGTGTGGGGATCTGTCTGTTTGTCTGCCCTGGAGACTACATCCCTGGTGTGGGGGGACTTCGTGCCTGAGGGACTGGGAGGCTGGTGGACCTGAGGTGACTAGCGAGTCCAAGAGGGGCTGAAGGAAGTCCGGAAGTCTGGGAGACAGTGGGCTGGAGAACCTGTTGAGGCCAGGAGTGGGCCAGGTGAGCAGGTACAGCAAGGCTAAGTAAGCCTAGGAGCCAGGAGGCTTGGTATTTTTGAGTTCTGTGAACATTTCTGGAGAAGAACCCCCTGCGTGGGAAATCCTGTATGTGAACTGTTCTTTTTTTGTTTCCTTCAATAAAAATGGGCTGCAATGCCCTCAAACATAACGTCTGACTGCTGTGGACTCGCTAAAAAAACGCATTTACCATTGAGTTAAACCCCCAACGTTTACAGTGGTGGATTCAGCGGGCATCTAGACGGTGAAATCCGGGTCCTTGCTCCGTGGTGAGTCGCAGCAGGAGCTACTGCTAGCTGTGTGTGGCAGCCAGGCAAACTGCATTGTGCAGAAGTTTATTTTGAACTGTGTTGCATACAGGTGGTGCACCTGTGAGAAGATTTTTTCCCTTTTTATTGCTGTGAACTGTGTAACAAGCTGCTGTGCATGCGACTGCAAGGATGCGACAGTCAAAACACAAGAAGTTCATGTTGAATCAAGTTAAAGGGGAAGTGAGCTCAGCGTGGCCTGAGAAGATGTCTCCACCTAGGAGGGCCAGTCAAAAGGGGCCAATGGTGTATGAGACTGTGAATGAGTGGTTCAAGTGGAACCAGACTAAAGAATCGGATGCGGTACAAAGGACTGAGATAGTGGCATCTGATTACATGCAACCCATGCTGCCTACAGAGGAGGTTGGAGACTTCCTGGAAGAGTTTGAAAAAGTCGCTGTAAGGAGGAGATGGCCTAGAGACCGGTGGCCAAAATTGCTGCAAACCTTATTGCTGGTAGAGTACCGGTCGGTTTACCATTTGATGGACGGTGACCAGGATGACTATCGCAAGTTTAAAGAGGAAATCCTTCTTAGAGGAGAGTTCAATCGCATCATGGGCCACCAGCAACGCTCCAGCAAAGCAAGGTCGTCACCCATAGCAACGGGAGAGGCATCACTGCGACAACAAAGCCACGATCGAGCAATGGCTCAGGAGAGCATGAGTGTGCATCAGTGTACCAGCCGTGCGTTTTCTGCAGACATATCGGTTGTCACCCCTGGCAACAGTGGTGAGAAGTTTGTGTGGCCTGCAGGGGGTACCGATGAAGAAAGTAAAAATGTGTATTATGGCCGCTTATGTGAAGTGGTCAGTCCAGAAAGGACACAACAGTCTGTAACCACCATGAGGTGTAGCCAACCATCTTTGGAGTGCTGGTCTGCTGTTACCCCTAGCAACAGGGATACTGGGTTACATGCAGGGGGTGTTGGTGGGTCTGGAAAGGCTGCAGTGTTTCTCCATGACCACTTGAAAAATTCAGCCTATGGAGACACCACAGATGAGAGACAACGCACTCAAATGAAGGCTATGACAACGGCTACAGGAAGTGGTAAGACTGTTGCAGTTTATGGGACAGAACCCAATGAAGTAGAAGTGTGTTCAGCGGGGAGATTCGCAGTACAGGTGGACTTGCTACAGTGTGCTACCCAGAGTAGGGGGGAGGCACAGGGTAAAGCCCAACTGTCAGCAGGACTAAAGACTGAAAAGGACATGGGGACTCTGTATGTACCTGGTGGAATCCAGCAGAGTGCTGGAAGAGCTGTACTAGGGGTGACCAAAGAAATAAGTATACCATGTTCCCTAGTGACAGATATAGGTGCTGTGGGGTTGCCCAGAGAAACCTCCCAGGAGCCCACAGTGTTGGAGCGGAGGGTTTCCCAGGTCAGCTGTAGAGCTTCTCTAGTGGGTAAGGGGCCACCCACAATAGCTACAACTATGTCTAAGTGTTGTGATGATCCTCTAAAGGTTGAGAAATGTAGTTCTGGAAATGTCATATTTGAGAATGTTGGTGATATGTTTACTAAAAAGGATGGGAGTAGGATGTCTTCCTTGACCACCAGAGGCAGAGCTGCAGGGTTGTCCATGGAAACCTCCCGGGATCTCCCTGTGTTGGAACTGGAGGTTGTTCAGGACCGCTCTGGCCCTACTCTGGGGGAACAAGGAGGGACTGAACCACACAATGAGAGTGTGTGGGTGCAGACCACCCGCCTGGTATGTGATCAGTTTGGTGAAAAATGTATTCATACTGTAAAAGCTAGTAGTGTAAAGCAGGATGTGATGGTAGCGCCACCAGAACAATCTGGTCAAAATGGGGTATTGCATCCTGTGGTTTGTGACGAAGCATCGTCCCAATGTGACATAAGTGAAACTGTGCTTGTACAATGTGATGCGTCTAGCGATGACAAATGTACTGTATCGGGTAATGAGACCCAAGTTCCTTTGGTGCCTCTTGGAACAGGTGATGCAGTGCTGCAGAAGGCCTGTCAGGGAAGTACCACTGACTGGGACAGCTGGGCTAAACAATTGCTAGCCATGCTGGATAAGGCTAGGTTGGGTAACACAGATGTGGACATAACACCTGCTATGCCCAATGGAGGGAGTGCAGGGTGGCCAGTGGCCAAGGGCGTGTTGGCCCCTGCAGAGATTGGTTTCCTCCAGTCAGAAGGACCGGTTAAGGGCGCATGCATGGCAGATGTGTTATCCGCAGCCCAACCGCTGGAAAATAGTGAGCGAAAAAATGCCAATGTGACTTATGACCTGCAGCGGCTCACTGATGCTGTGACGGAAGGGATAAATGTGAGATGTACGTCTGACGGCGCTCCAGTTGAGCACCAGGCTGTGAAGACTGATACCGCCAGTGAGGTGGGGGTTGCTGAAAATGTCTCTACCTTTCCAGCTTCAGTGGATGAGCCCCTCCATGTCATTGATAATGGAAAAGTCCCTAGAAAGGTCTTGTATGTAGACGTGGGTCGCATTAAGGTGACTAATGTATTGTTAAAAATGCTTAAAGTCCAGAAAGGCAATTTGCTGTACACTTGGGTGCCTCCATTGTGGTCGGACAAGGTGGTACTGCGTAGTACCAGTAGGTGGAGCCAAGTAGTACAGGCTATTCTTTATGGTGATTACAAGAGGAACTGGTTGGTACCATGTTTATTGGCAGTGTGGCAGATGGTCTCAAAGTTCTCTGAGAGGGTACTTCCAGTTACCGGTTTGGATGGAAGTTGCTCAGGAGAACGTTTGACAACATCAGAAGTCTCTCCGCCTGATGCGGTGACTAGGAAAATTTCTGCTGATGCAGTCCAGAGTGCGGCTGAGCGGTGGTCAGTAGAGGGCACGGACACTGCTTCACCCACTAGACTTTACAGGAAGGAAGGGAGCGAAATGGACGTGGCAGTAGCAGAGATTTTACCTGTCAATCGCACAAAGGTACAAATTAAAGTACCCAGAGACACTGTGGGAGAAAGTGCTAAAGGAACAGGTTCTCTATATGAAGAATGTGAGGGTTTCAGGAAAGGCAGTGTTCCCCTGAGAAAAGAAAATAAGCCCAGGAACCCCAGAAGAGGGAGAAAGCGTAGGATAGAAAAAAGTGGGATCCCATGGAGAGTCAGGGTAGGACTGACCTGGAAGCGCACCCGAAAAAAGGGTTGGGTCTACGCGGCTGACAGCCGGCACAGAGGTGTCCTAACCCTAATGACGTGTGCTGGTGTTCCGCCCCCTTCGGGATCGAAACAAGGGGGGGGATATGTAATAGTCAGAGTCCCGGTCCCTATGAAATGGGAGGTAAAATGGACACAGGGTTTGCGTGTCTGCGGACCGCAGAACTACAGAGCGTAGCGTTTAAATGGAGAAAAGTGCTCTGTCAGTTTTCTCCAGGTTTTGATAGTTCTGAATGGGGCTGTGTAGTTGGAGATCCTGCAGAGACTTGGGCGGGATGGGGTCTCCAACCCTGTGTCCAGATCTTACAGACAGCCAGCAGGTTGGGTTCCCAGCTGAACACTGACAATATAATCAGAGACTGGTCAGAACAGAGAGAGAGGTGGAAGGTGTGCAGCTGGCTGTTGCTGCAAGACATCCCTGGTGTGTGGGGATCTGTCTGTTTGTCTGCCCTGGAGACTACATCCCTGGTGTGGGGGGATTTCGTGCCTGAGGGACTGGGAGGCTGGTGGACCTGAGGTGACTAGCGAGTCCAAGAGGGGCTGAAGGAAGTCCGGAAGTCTGGGAGACAGTGGGCTGGAGAACCTGTTGAGGCCAGGAGTGGGCCAGGTGAGCAGGTACAGCAAGGCTAAGTAAGCCTAGGAGCCAGGAGGCTTGGTATTTTTGAGTTCTGTGAACATTTCTGGAGAAGAACCCCCTGCGTGGGAAATCCTGTATGTGAACTGTTCTTTTTTTGTTTCCTTCAATAAAAATGGGCTGCCATGCCCTCAAACATAACGTCTGACTGCTGTGGACTCGCTAAAAAAACGCATTTACCATTGAGTTAAACCCCCAACGTTTACAATGGATTACACAACATCAGTTGAATTTTGCAAATAGATAATTTCATCATCAACATTTAAACAAGGCTTAATGCTCTTTATGGTAAAGTTGTGCATTGCTAGTGTGTATGAGGCAGAGATGGCAAAATTTGTTATAAATGATAGAATAACACTGGCTACTGTCTATATGGTGGACTGCACCAACAGTTATACAGCTATACTTCCTTAAAGATAATATGGAAATACTATCATCAGGAAAAAGCTGTTTTCCTCTGTACCGTACAAGATGGAATTTTTGAGAGATTGAACTTGATGAGTATGTGTACATTACTAACATGTGTTTAGGCAGCTACAGTTTGTCCCGTAGGTGGCTTTGATGACACCATAGGAATTAACAGGGGAACAGCTGTTCGATTGGACAATGCAACACTGAGTGACCTTTGGCAGCCATATTTAGTGTTGGCAGTGTTAAGAAATATCAATGCCCTTATGAATTTGGCAAACATTTTGCAAGTTGAAAGGATAAGCATAGGTACTCCACTTGTAAGGGAGAGAGACATAGTGTGCAGGAGGAGGGACAGATTAGGGATTTAATTCTTCTGCTATATGTGATCACTGGTGCTGCTACAGCTATTTATTTTCAGCCTAGAAGAGTCAGTAGCTGTATCTCCAGTCAGCCACTCCATCAGCAGATACCATCCTGGTAAAGTAGTCCCTGCCTGCACTGGTGCTATACAGTGTAACTCTTAGAATCCCCACTGCAGTTCCTATGTCAGTGTTGTGTGACTGTGCGGTTTCAGGATTGGGATCCTCTGTGTGACTTGATCTGTAACATTTGCTGTTAAGGCTTAGGCTAGTACCCTATCTGGACTTATGCTGTGTTACAGAAAAGTAACAATTATTACAGCAAGTGCCATTGCAAGTTACTGAAGTGTTCCTCTGACTCTGTACCAGGGGCGGACTGACAACTCATGGGGCCCCCAGGCAATAGAATATTAAGGGGCCCCCGGGCTTACAGATGGCCACCATGCCAGGAGGCAGTGCAGAGGCAGGGCAGCTTAAATCTCAATTTTTTTACATCAAAAGCATGTCGGTTTCGGACATATCAGGGACAGATGTAACAAAAAACACAGGTTTTTACACACTGTCCCTGGTTTTACTGAGCCTGGCAACCCTGATGGGGCCCCCTAGTGGCATGGGGCCCTCGGGCAGTGCCCGGATGTCTAAATGGTCAGTCTGCCCCTGCTCTGTACTATACTTTTTTTTTCAAATACAATTACTTATACCTACAGCTGGTTTCTATGTGTATACTCCAAGGCTATGGACATCATAACTCCTGGCCATGCCTGCATGTGTATTAAGCTGTGGATTAAATGTAACAGATATCACAGAACTGTACATACTGTACTAGCGCAATAATAGATTATCAAAAATTATTAAGTGTACAGATGTGGGCAAGGTTGGAGGTGGGGGGGTGCAAAACCAGATGATAGAGGAACTAAGATATCCTGAACCACTGCTCATAGGCTTTCGAATCAAACTGAAATCCAAGAGCGAGCAAGGATAAAATAACATGTGTTTGTACAAAATGTAAAGTAATGTACACAAATGCAAAAAGTCTGGTTAATACAATGCAAGAGCTAAAACTAGAACACATCCCCATCATCAGGAGCTCTGGTGAACACTGATTAGTACTTAGGCTGTGCGCCTCAGGTAATCCTGTGTCATCCACCTCTGTGACCTACTGCTGCACGTATCTAATTGGTCATTGAGAGCCTCCAAGCCTGACTCCAAAACATGAAAGAATAATCTCAACCAAAACATGCTTGCCGTTGTAGTAGCTGCTGTGGCTTCTCTTGTGGTACAAATCGAGTTGCAAGCACTTGTTAAATTCCAGGAAAAGTTTTCCAAATTTAAGTGAAGGGAGTGTAAAAAGGACATCCTTGAACTGCATAAACAAATGCTGGCCTTACATTCCAGAGATTCTGCTGATGTAAATACTATTGGGGGTATGCCTCTACCACTCAAAATGGCAATTTTACTGATGAGGCGAGGATCGCGAAATACATAGAAAATGGACACAGCACGTCTGACACTGGAGCTGCATGTTTTCCAATTGAAACAGCTGCCGTGGATTATATTGCTCTTAGTGACAAGCCCGACCGCTGCCTCCCCATATAAGCTGCGTGTATACCTGCCTGTTTACACCAAGTTTTTACCCTGTAAGTAATCTTAATAAAAAGATAGTATCTCACTATTTCCGTATTTGTGGCTCATTGTGGTGGAGCCTTTTGAACTTTCCAGATGGGAAAACCTGTATTTGGAATATACAGACATTAATGGAGAGCAGTTTCTGTTGAATTATACTGGGGATTGATCCTGTTCAGAGAAAGGGCGCAAGAGAGAGCATCCTGTTAAAGAACCCTGTACATGCCTGATGGTCACTTATGCCCGTATACATTCAGTGAGTGCATTTGATTGTCACATCGGGTGAAGCACTTTATGTATGCATGATGCAATTTTGAAAGTACGGTGGTTGGAGAGCATAGATTTGGATTACAGCACTTTACACTGCGAATCCCATATCTGCATTCATTTGAACTTGTTTCATTTAATAATAATAATGCTTAATTATGGACAATAATTTTACTCTTGTTGTGCCTCTTTTCATTGCTTTCACTGTATATTAGTTTTTGGAGCTGCTCTTGTTGTAAATAGCATTTAGGTTATTGGCGCCACATCCTATATTTCTATTATTCACATACCTGAATTGTGCCATTGGATCTCAGATACCACCTGGAACACAGCAGGGCAAAAGAGTCAGTTCCACTAAGGGCACACTGAACAGGTAAAATATGAGCTTTACAGTGTAGAGACATCTAATAATCTTGAGGCATTCATACAATTATGTATTTGGATTGATCAGAGGCTTACAGAAAGGAAAAATTATACACTGGGAATTCTTGAAAGTAATGGTGGCATGCATTTCTCTGCTAGTAAATATGTTCAGAAGAAGCAAAATGTTTCTTCAGATTCAGATCCAGATTTAGATTAACAATACTGAACCTATGCAGGTTGATGCTTTTAGGAGTAAGAGAGGAAAGCAGTTAATTGTCCCAACAAAGTCAAAGGAGCCATTGCTGCAACTGATGTTACAATGCATGAACAAATAAAGTCCATCACCCAATCTACAGTATATACCCCCCCCCCCTCCCACCACCACCTTGATCTATGAAGAAAATAAAGTTAGTTCTATACAGTCATTTTGTCATTGTTATTAAACTTATCACTGAAGGCTGTGAAATCCCTTGCTCTGTTATGCTGGACTCCGGGGCTGGGGGGAGCTTTGTGGACATAACGTTTGCCCAGAGCAATAATATTGAAACTAGAAATAGATCTGCCTCTGTTAAGATGGAGATGGTGGACAGTTTATCTTTATCATCAAGAACTGTTACCCATGAAACGGTTCCTCTGATACTCCAATTTGAGGCTGACCATTGTAAAAATATGAGCTTTCAGCTGATTATGTCACCAAAGTTTCCTGCTATTCTAGGTTTTCCTTGGACAATAAACTTTGAAAAGAACATGGCAAAGAACTTTGTCAAACATACTATTCCAGGATGTCTGTAATAAAAGAATGCTGATCATTTACCTCTTCATCACCATTATGATTGTCCTATTGAACTGCTTCCAGGAGCAGAAATTCATTTTTCATTACCTTTAATATCGGTCACAAACAGAGTTAAAAGTGCTCAGAGAGTGGCTTGATGAGAAATTAGAAAATAACTTTATCAGACACTCAATGTCTCCTGCAGAGGCAGCTCTGTTCTTGAGCCGGTACATCAATTACAGGAGTTTGAATAAAATCACAATTTAAAACCACATTTATCAAGGAGATGAATGGAAGAATGCTTTCAGAACCAGATGTGGGCATTCTGAGTCCTTATGCTGCATACACACGATCGTTTTTAATGTCATGGAAAAAAACAACGTTTTTCTCGACATGATTCTTGTCAAGCCTGCCTTGCATACACACGTTCGTGAAAAAAATGCTTGAGCAAAGCGTGGTGACCTACAACATGTACGACTGGACTATAAAGGGGAAGTTCCATTCGAATGGCGCCACCCTTTGGGCTGCTTTTGCTGATTTTGTGTTAGTATAAGTTTGGTGAGAGACGATTCCCGCTTTTCCGTCTGTTACAGCGTGATGAATGTGCTATCTCCGTTACAAATGCTAGTTTTACCAGAACGAGTGCTCCTGTCTCATAACTTGCTTCTGAGCATGCACGTTTTTTTCCCGTTGTTAAAGCCTACACACGTCCGTTTTTCACAAACGGCGAGAAAAAATAGAGCATGTTCTAAATTTTTTATGCCCATTTTTCACGTCAAGAAAAATGCTCTGGAGCCTAAACACAATCGTTTTTAATGACCAATTTAGAAAATTGCATTTTTCTCGTCATGAAAAACGGTCTGGTGTATGTGGCATTAGTTATACCTTTTGGCCTTTGCAATGGTCCTACAACTTTTCAACACTTCATTATTGCTGTTTGTGAATGCTTATCTGCATGATATTCTCCTCTTTTCTGACAATTTGGAAGAATATTGCAAGCATGTCTGCACTTTATTTTTTTAAATTAAGGAACAACCAACTTTACATCAAATGTACATAGAAATGTGAGTTTGAACAAACCCAGTTCCACTTCTTGGTATTTATTATTTCCTCAAAGAGTGAGCATGGATCTCAAGAAGAAGAAATAAATCAGGGAAGTTTGAGGAGAGAGAGGGAGAGAGAGAGTGCACACACGGGGAACACCCAGTCCAATTTCCAATTTCCAAGATCCACTTTCAGGTGCTCAGGCGCAGTGTGTCCTTACATACTAAAGCAGAAACAAGTAAAAGGATTGAGCCAGAAACTCTGTAGTCCATATAGTGATTTTAACAGTTGGGTACAAAAACAGCCTTAGTCATAGCATGCTGAATATAAAAATAGCAATACATTTATACTCATATAAGCTCCACCCCAAAAGCAATTTGCATGGTAAATTTAAGCAATTAACTGAGACAAATAAGACACAAGATATACAGTGCCTTGAAAAAGTATTCACACCCCTAAAGATTTTTTCCACATTTTGTCATGTTACAAACAAAAACAAAAAATTATTTTGTTGAGATTTTGTGTGATAGACCAACACGTATTTGACACGCAAATTTGAAGTGGAAGGAAAATGGTTAAATTTTTTTTTTTACGAATAAATATCTGAAAAGTGTGGCGTGCATTTGTATTCAGCCCCCCTTACTCTGATACCCCTAAATAAGATCCAGTGAAAACAATTGCCTTCAGAAGTCACTTAATTAGTAAAAATTATCTATAAATAAATAGACATGTGCAGACTGGAATATTTTGTTGCGTTTTTTTCGTTTTCGTTTGGAAAATACATTTATTTAGTTACTCCCGAAAATCGTTTTGATTTATTTAGTTTTTCGTTGGGGAATAGCTTTCATTCGAAAATCCAATAATACTTGGTTTCTGTCGAATGGTCAAAAGAATATTCGACGGAAAGTCAAATCTTTATGACGAATCATACATTTCCGTTCGAATATTCCGCCTACAAGAATTCTAATGTTGTATGACTAGTAATAATGTCGAATCTATTTTCGCATAAATCGAAATCTAATCTCTGTAATGTCGAATCCATTATTTGTATAGTGTCAAATCTTTTCTCTATAATGTCGAATCTTTTCCCTATAATGTCGAATCTCTCTATATCGAATTTTTACCGCATCGAAAATGAAAATAAAGCATTTTTTATGTCGGATCTTTTGGTTTTTGTTTCTTGCGCTTTCGCTATCGTTTGTTAAAACGATAAGGAAAAAAAGATTTTCGGACGAAAATGCATTCTAACGAAAACGAATGCACATGTCTATAGATAAATATGTGAAAAGTGTGGCGTGCATTTGTATTTAGCCCCCCTGAGTCAATACTTTCTTTCACTGAAAAAAAGTATATTTCGGTATGTCTCTACCAGCTTTGTACACCTAGAGAGTGACATTTTTGCCCATTCTTCTTTGCAAATAAGCTTAAGCTCTGTAAGATTGGATGGGGAGCATATGTGAACAGCAATTTTCAAGTCTTGCCACAGATTCTCAATTGGATTTAGTTCTGGACTTTGACTGAGCTATTCTAACACATGACAATGCTTTGAGCTAAACCATTCCATTCTTCTATGATTGCCCTGCATTTTGATTCATCCATCTTCCCATCAACTCTGACCAGCTTCCCTGTCCCTGCTGAAGAAAAGCATCCCCGCAACATGATGCTGCCAATACCATAGTTCACTGTGGGGTTGGTGTGTTCAGGGTGATGTGCAGTGTTTGTTTCCTGCCACACATAGCGTTTTGCTTTAAGCCAAAAAGTAAAATTTTGGTCTCATCTGCACCTTCTTCCGCAGGTTTGCTGTGTCCCCCACATGGCTTCTCACAAACTGCAAATGGGACTTCTTATGGCTTTCTTTCATCGATGGGATTCTTCTTGCCACTCTTCTATAAAGGCCAGATTTGTGTTCACCAGGGTGTAGATAGTACGGTCCAGTTCTGCCACCAGGATAATGAAGCGTCCTTGGGGATCAATATGGCCCTGTAATAAAGAAAAGGTCATTGTGTCCCTGACAGAAATCAGAACGCCATTCTTCTTGGAAGTGTCATTAGCTGTAAATTTGTGCCGGAATTTGGCGTGTGTGCATTTTGGAGGTTTGGCAATAGAGAAATGTGTCTCTTATGCACTCAAAATCTCAAATTTTTACTCCAAGGCTGTTTTCCACAGGGCTCTTCATTTATAGGGACTGTTCAGGCCCCTCAAATTAAAGGTCATCGTTGTAAGATTCACTCCAGTGGAAGAAAGTGAAGCTTGCCATCTAGTGGTAGGTCTTGGAAGTAGAGGTGTTGCAATTTTAATGCTTAATATGTGTAGGTCCTAAGTTGTGGTTTTCCATGTGATTGGCAAAAAACAACCTGGGTTATTCCTTAACTTTGAACAGTCAAGCCAAATTCATTGCAGAAAAAAGGTTATGGGATTCATTACGTAAATAAAGAAGGGTGAAGGAACAAAACACAGAAAAATGAAGGGTAGAAGTAACACCTGGAATAGCCGAACAAGGGGTGGGCTTGATCTAGAACTAACTGACCCATAAGGTTAAGATGAAAGGCACTGGGTGTTCACTGAACATTAGATAGAGGGTGTGCCAGTAAATGGTTACCGAGAAGGTTGTCAGTCATAAAGAAGTTATTTATTTGCCTTGTCTGTTTTGGCGGCTATTGTTGCACCTGTCTTGAATGGGATAAGGGCCTGCTGGTTCTCCATTCACAGGGAGAATGTGCCATTTTCAGAAGATTTGCAACCCTTTTTCCAGCGAGGTAATTGCATGCAATTCATTATCCAAGTCCACCAGTAGCTTAGCCGGGAACCCCTATTTATATAGGATTTTGTGGTTATGCAGGATTTTATAATAAGATAAGGTAATAGGAACCAAGTTATGTCTTGCCGTCAGAGTAGCCTGTAACAGGTCAGCATAGAGTGCAATTCCAGCAAAGGGATCAGGGAGAGCAGGGTGCTGTCTGGCGTAGCGCATAAGTTGGTCTTTTACATGGTAAAAGTGTATTCTAGCTATGATATCCCTGTGGATCTGGTCTACCCTGTTACTAAACGCTGACATGTCATGATGGAGGGCCCCCCTCAGGGTTTACAGGATCTCCTTCTTGGTACTGCCCTGATGTGGGGAAGACATCTAATTTCTGGCTGTATGTGGAGGATTCCTCCATTTCTTCCCCCGCTGTGCCTGCATTATCAAGGGTCTCCACTTCCTTCCCAATCCTAATCTTTTGCTCCACAGGGCTGCTGAAGGGGGAGGATGACAGTGGAAAGAGTCCTTCTCTCTCCTGTCGTTTGTGCATAGTGACCACTGTATTCTCCTCAGTTCCACAGTGCAGAGAATGTGCTTTGTAGCTGTGTGGGTTTGCTGTGAGCTGCATTAGGTCACACCTCCATCTGCTCTGGCCGCCGGCTCCGTCCCTTACTTACTATGGCTCCTAAACAACTGCTCTTGCACAGTGCAACTGCACTTTGCAAAGTGCACAGTGTATTTTCCTTTAGTAAATCAACTCCTTTTGAAAATGTCTACATGTTGCTTCATGTTTTTAAAAAAAAAACAGAACAAAATAAATATGTGTTTTTTACACAAAGAAAAGAAAGTCAATTTATTTGATATTTCTAACACATTTCATAAGCATAAGCTGACAAAGAATTCGATATTTCTAACACATATCATAAGCATACTTAGAATTGGAACTCAGGGAGTACGCATGCACTGGACTTCCGGGAAAAAGCTGTGACTGATCTCCAACCCACTCCGGCCTTTCAGTAGCCCCCACACCAGCGAACAAGAGCAGGACCTAGGTGACTGACCTGCCCAGTCACAGGACACCATAGAGCACCTGCTTGCATGCTGGGAGATCAAGCCAAAATCTCCCTCTTGGCTTGATCACCCGGCATGCAAGTAGGTGCCCTATGGTGTCCAGTCAGCTAAGCTTTGGCCTGCTAGTCCCAGAGCCTTTCAAGTTGGCGGCGGCAGCTCCACCATGTGGGGGCATAGGAGACATGGAATCAATTAAGAACCCACCTCCAGCGCACCAGGCAGCAAAGAACCTTCTAGAAACCCCTGTGAGTACTTAGTACAACCATTCTGTCTCCCTAGCCTCCACTGAATCACTCCTGGGCAGATTGATGGAGAAACTTCTCTACACTCTTATGATTATTACCCCCTC
Organism: Rana kukunoris; assembly: GCA_029574335.1. NCBI lineage: Eukaryota > Metazoa > Chordata > Amphibia > Anura > Ranidae > Rana > Rana kukunoris. Next base: position 646,576,975 of record CM056049.1, on the reverse strand, counting down.
AGCCAGACAGGCTCACAAAATGCTTCTCCTATGCCTCAAGGCAACCTCCCTGACTTGACTCAGCTACTGAAATGCTAGCTGTGGAACTGGCACATAATGCTGCACAAATCACATCCTCAATTAAAGCAGATCTGCATAGTCTGGGCATTTGGATAGACACCATTGAACAAGCAGTGGACCAAAAACGGCACAAGCTAACCAGAATATGACCTGTATATAAATGCTTCAAGACCAACTTGACACAGCTCTCTAAAATCAATGATTTAGAAAATAGGAGTAGACATTACAATTTCTGCATCAGAGGATCTTTTATAAAGAACAAACTACCTGACATCCATAATCACAGGCTTGTACTAGACAAACCACCCCCCCCCCCCCGTCAATATGGGATGCCAAGGGATATTGTGATAAAACCCCACTTTAATGCAGTGATGGAAGAAATAATGAGAAAATCCAGGGACTCTGATAAGCTCATTATACAAGGGCATGCTCGGAAGTGACATCATCATGGCTCCACCAATCACAGCGACGGACCCGCGATAACCGGAAATAACCCCCAAGAGGAGTGTTTGCTGCCAGAGCAGTGTACAAGGATGGTTGCGGGGGCATCAATCTGAGGTGATTATTACATAATAAGCTAGTATGCTATGCATACTAGGTCATTATGCCTTTGTCTTGCAGGTGGTGCTTTTCAACTTTTTTCCAAGGAGATTTAAAGTCATGGCATGCACTTTGATTTTACATCAGTATTGTTATACTGTAGCAATACAAAAACAATAGTTACTTTTGAAATTCCAATATAAGCTTACTTAAAAAAATGTCCTTCAATGTTTTGAGTGATGTCTATTTGCTGGCTATCACTTTCAACACCTTCTTTGATTCCCTGAATGCTTTGTAGCTTCTCCTCTGCTCATTTCTTTGGTTTACTTTTGTTTCTTAAAGTGACACCAAACTCTGGTTTAAAAAAAAAAAAAAAACATATTGGGCCAGATTCAGGTAGAGTTAGGCTGGAGTATCAGTGATACTCCAGCCTAACTCTCACTTTGAGCCGGCGTTTCTGTTTTCTGTAAGCAGAAAACAAGAAACGCTGGGTTGGAGTTCCTATACGAGCTGCGTAATTGTATTTCGCCGTCGTATCGGAACTGCAATTTTAAAAATGGCACTCGGGGCGTTCCCGCTGATTAACGCCGAGAATATGTTAATCAGCGAGAATCGGCAATTTACGATCGTATTCGGGCCCGGCGCAGTGAATTTCCGACGTTTCAGTAAGAGATACGTGGCGTAAAGAAAAAACAGCCCCCTAGTGGAGGATCCTATGTTAAGTATGGCCGTCGTCATCGCGTCCAATTTAAACATTTTCGCGTCGTTTGCGTAAAACGTCTGTGAATGGGGATTGACGTCATAAACGTTCACTGACAGAATTTGGAGCATGCGCACTGACAGTCGACGCATGCGCAGTACGTTCGCCGCGGGATCGCGCCTAGTTATAATAATACACGCCCCCTACCCGCCCAATTTGAATTCCACCGGCTCATTTTCGCTACACCGCCGCAACTTTAGGAGCAAGTGCTTTGTGAATAACAATACTTGCTCCTAAAATTTCGGCGAAGTAACGTAAATGAGAAACGTTACTCCAACAAAAAGATGCGCCCATCTACCTGAATCTGGCCCATAGTATAGAAGCACTCTAATTCAATCCGGAAGCAAAAATCAAAATGCAGGGATATTATTTGCAACCTTTCCCAATTCTCAATGGTACAAGACAAGGTTGCCACATGTCTCCACTGATCTTTTCCATGGTCATCGAGACCTTAGCTATCGCCAGTCAGGACAACCCTGACATACATGGAGTGAAATGTGGCCCAAAAACACACAAGTGTGCTCTCTTTGCTGATGATATATTACTCTATATCACCTCACCACTCACCTCATTACCAAACCTATGCAGGGTACTTGATGACTTTGGCAGAGTCTCTGGACTCAGGGTCAACTACTCGAAATCCCTGGCACTAAACATCAACTTACCAGCAACCTTAGTGGCTCAGCTCAAAGACAGCTTCTGCTTTGTATGGAATGAATCAGCAATTCCCTATTTGGGGATTAACCTCACAGCTTCAATAGACAATATATATACCACAAATTTTCTATCGTAAACTGGGAGAGGATCTCTCACACTGGGATAAACTGGGCCTGTCATGGTTAGGCAATTCAGTAAAAATGACCTTACTCCCACGCATCCTATATCTATTTAGATCGCTACCCAATCCCATCTCCAAGGTTCATCTCCGGAAATTTCAATCCAAAATCATACAGTTCATAAGGGGAGTGAAAGGGGCATAGGATTGCCAAGGGGACCCTATTTAGAAAAAGAGATCAGGAAGGTATAGGATTGCCTAACCTTCTCTGGTACCATCAGGCTGCACAGCTTTCTCAACTCTCCACTATCTATTTTAAAATTGCACACCCTGACTGGGTACACATGGAACGACAATCTATTTCCCACTATACTCTGGACTATAATATCTGATCCCCAGCTAAATATAGGCCTCCCATCATGGTCCCCACACTATCTCACTCCCTAGCACCGTGGGACTCTCTCAACACTCATCCATATCTGATTTCACACTGGCACTCATTGTCGCACATTTTTCGTAACCCTCTGTTCCCTCCTGGGATGAACATTATAGCATTACAGTGGTGGTTAGACAAGGGTCTATATAGTATAGGAAATTTTGTTAACCCTGTGGGGCCTCTCATCCTTGCCCACTGCGTTAGTAAACTTGACATGCCGAGAACCAAAGGTTTTAGATATTGCTAAATAGCTTATTTCCTCCAGTCCCTACAGTCCTCAAACTACCTCCCACTCTCGATCACAGACTATGAACGATGGTGTGGTCAAGCTGTGGAGCAGAGGGGGGAATATTGGTCATTTACCAATCACTTTCTAAGGCTGAGACCAAAACGCTCTTTATGAGAGCATGGGAAAGTGATTTGCAACAAACTTGGAGCATTGCAGAATGGCATAGAGCTTCTAGCGCGGCATCCAAGGGCATTCTAAACATAGCTCTGATCGAAGGAAAACTTGAAACTCCTTATGGGGTGGTACATGGTTCCCCTAAAAATTGCCAAAATCTACCCGAACGCCTCACCCTTATGTTTTCGCAACTGCAGTCATGTGAGGTCGATGCTACATACATGGTGGAAATGTCCCAAGATCGGGGGACTATGGAATAAAGTATTTCACACCATTAGGAAAATCACAGGCTTGCCAATCCGAAAGTCCCCTCAATTAGCCTTTTTAAACTTCCCTTGCCCTGGAACCTCTAAACTAGTCCAATGCCTTATCATGTTTATTTTCCTTGGGCCCAAGCGAATGACTGCTCAGGCCTAGAAACAACAGACTGTACCCTTTCTCTTGGTCAAAAGGAAGATATCATGGATCATGGCCCAGAAGAAAACAGTTAGCATCCTCTTGGATACTGCTGATAAACACAATGCTACCTGGGAGCCCTGGTCCAAATACTTATCCCTGCCGCCTATTGCCTCTCTCACATCTGGGTTTATGTAGATGGGCGAGCACCACAACGTCTTACAGGATATCACTGTCACTATTCCACTCGCCCAAGTCGACTAGCTAACCGTGACGGGCGATTTGTGACGGGGCTATATGGGGAAATAAGGGAATAAGGGGTAATTTCTACTGAGCATGTAGGACTGGCTGTGATACTGTCACAGCCTGCACTACCTTTGGCCACTACTAGAGGGAGACTCCACTCCAATCCCACTGCTGCCACCAATCTGTCACGAATCTGCCTGCCGACGGTGACTAGCTAACCGCGACGGGCGTAACGTGACTGGGGTTAAAGGCAACTAAGGGAATTTCTACTGAGCATGTAAGACTGGCTGTAATACTTTCACATCCCGCACTACCTTTGGCGACCACTAGAGGGAGACTCCAGTCCAATCCAGCTAGCTGACCACCCACAGTCAGATACAAATCTTACATACAATCTGGTGCACACTAAGGGTTGGGGAAACAGTCTAGCAATTACTACACACATCTAGGGTTCCTCCAGCCATCCTGTAAGCTTGAATCCCAGTGTTAATCACTCTTCCCACTGTCCCCACACACCAGGCACACAATAGCTTGCCACCACGCAACAGTTTGTCCGCAGTCTGGTCTGCTGAGATCTTCGTCTGGCAGATCTGTTAGCTTACAATCTGCATGCAATCTGCCAACATACAGTGAACTTGCATACTGATTGGCACGTAACATAGACTGAGCACTTAGGCACTAAAATACAATAACCTCTCCCGAGATATGAGTCCGAGCTTAGTACACAGAAGTCACTTATTAATTTTATCATTTAATATCCCGAAAGTGGGCAGCGCATACAAAGAAAAAGGAGTTACCAAAAAAGATACAAAAAATACAGAAAGACACACAATTGGCAATTTGCTATGAAAATAAAAAGGGATAAAAACTGAAATAAACTTTACCTAAGTCTATCCGTTAGTAGAAGCATACTGGAATATGTGGCACTCCCCAGTGTGGAACTGGCTTCATGGAAGAACCATGCTCATCTCAGGATACTCCATTTATTGAGATATGGATGTGGCCTAGGCTTTAGCCCTTGGCCAATAAATCCTGGGGGGTGTTACTGTCTCAGCCCACAAGATGTTTTGTGTTCTGAAATTACCAGAGTCGATTGGCCCAGAACGGCGCTGATTGCTGGGTCATGGATAGAATTACCGATACCAGCGCATCAGTCCAATCACAACAGAACCAATCACTGCTTGCTTGCCGCAATCAGGTGCCATATAAAATTGTGTATTTTTCTAGAATTCTACACACACTACAAATACAGATTGACATGTACGTGTAGCCCAACATGTGTACCATCAAAAGGAATTATTTTTATTTCTCTGCCGCTATGATTTTAGCTTTTATGAGACATAAAATAGATTCCTTAGGTCTAATGATATAAATCAAAGTTTGCAGACCGGCCAGGGCCTTGTGAAGGACCCCTGTTGATTTCTGTAGCCACTCTGGCTAGGACTCCCTTTGAAGACTTCAAAAAGGTGGCAATCTATGTTTAGTGAAATGGGAACTTTTATTGGCATCTAGGTGTCAACTCTGGCCTAGAAACTGACCCTGTCCTTTTTAAATGCTAATGAAAGAACATATGCATCTACAATTACACTACTTCTACACTACTTCTACAGATGACGTCACATCTTGTTAAGGAAAAACAATCTTACGCTTACATTTATGTCACAATCACCACTACTTTTCTCTCTTTTTCTTCTGTCTTTTCATCTTCCCTGTTCAATGTACACCTACTGGCTGTTATGTCTCTTTCATCTGATAGTCCATAGTTATTTGCATCACTTTATATTTTTAACGTTTGAATTATTTTTTTCACTTATGGATCATAGGAGTTTTCAATACTGAGTGTATCATTTTCTTGTACACTGTAAACTCACCTACAGTCACTCACCTATCCCAGTGGAGGATTAGGAAGGACACTCAGAGGGTTGTTCAACACAAACACACCACCAGTTCACTACTGCTCATATATTTTATAGGTTACAATTGAGCACGGAGCTAGATTTACCCTACCACCACAATTTATTAACAGGGGACCAACTATCACGGGTGGCTCTACATATGAGCCCACCACACTGAGAGACCCGACAAAAGTTTTAGTCACATATTAACAGTCTGGCTACACTGTAAACAAGGTCACACATACCTCACTGAAGCAGCGCCACCACCCTGAATATTATTTTCATACTTACCATCCCTCTTTCAGGGGGCTACACAGGGGGCAGCAGCTAAATTACCCAGTCCTAGTGCGGAATTTCTAGCCATCTAACACGTGCTCTAGCTGAGCTTTGCTCGCTCCGGCCCTTTGCAGATTTTTTGAGTGCCGACAGCGGGGGTTGAGCGCCGCAAATGCCATTGCTGTGTCCCTGGGACGGGGAGGAATAGGCGGGCTAGAGGACAGCTGTTAAGGGTCTAGTTTAAACAATCCAGACTGTCCGGTGGAGCAGGTGCTTCCCTTAATGCTAGGCCGCAATCTTAGATGGCGCCGGGATGGAACGATGCACAGGCACCTAGCCAGACGAGCCTCCCAGAGCTGATGGGGGATCCATTCACCTCTCAATCATCAGGGGACACGGCGGCTAACAGAAGGGGTGAGTCGGTTTCACAACTCACGTACCCTGGCTCCTACATGGCACAACAGGAGCTGCTAGACTCCCCTGTATCTTCCCTGGAGGGTGATGTGGTGGATTTGGCTGAGGCCTTATTTAGTTAAGCCTAGCCAGGGCATTACAGCAGCTCAAGCCCCACATTACTCCCCAGATGCATTACTACTGTAGGCCCATTTTTTCCACTATGCTGCAGCAGGAATTGTCTAAGGCCTGCACTCTCATTACAACAGACCTTAAGGGACATTTGCAGCTTTGGGGAGCGCTTTGAGCGGATTGAAACTAAGATGGACAATGCGGTGAAAAAAGAACGCTAACATGATCACAGACCTCCAGAATAGGCTGGAAGAAGCTAATAATAAAATTGAGGATTTGGAGAATCGATCCCGAAGATACAATGTGCATATACGGGGCCTCCCTGGGACGCGCACTGATCTGGAAGAGGCCATGAGAGAGCTTATGAGGGAATTGATACCTGATATTGCTGACCACCAAATGGAACTTGATCGCATTCATAGGGCCTTAACAGCCCCACGGTCGGATGGATTACCACGTGATGTGATAGCCATCGCATTAAGGAAAAGCTGATGTTGGTGGCTCGCAACAGGCCGGATCTATCGCTACATGAATCCCCGATACCGCTATTCGCGGATATGGCTCCATCGACGGTGCTGAAACGCAGAAATCTGAAGCCACTATTGCAGCAGCTGGTCAACAAACAGATAAAGTACAGATGGGCGTTCCCGTTTAAACTGTCCTTCACTTATAAAGGCAGTTCTCACTCATTAACAATGTTTCAGGCAGGAAAAGAACTGTTGCTAGAATTAGGAATCATCACTCAGGACTCTCCGGCTTCATCACTCTGGCCTGCTGAAGATTGTCCTATCTCTCTGCTATGGCAAGATAGTAAACGGCGTCAGACCAGAAAGTCACACCGAAAGACCTGTTTAGCTACCTGGTTGGCTACGTGATCTCTCACCTTTGTGGGGACGCAGGAGTCCCGCTGCCAAGGACAGAGTCCGGTTCTCTTTTTGGAAGATTTCCCTCCACAACCTCCCTTACCTTAGCACAACCTTTTAGTGCGGGGGGAGGCTTTATATTTATATTTTTGTATTTTCATATCCCCTCTTTTTTTTTAAGAGTCTCTGGACAGTTGATGCTTTAAAGTTTTCAAATAGCATGTAATGTTGCTGGAGGGGGGTGATTGGTTCCCCCTCTGGGGGGAGCCTCTGGGGCGGAGCGACCGCTGGGAAATTTGTGCGCCCCAGGGTCGCTCCCCTGGTGGGGGGGCGGTCTACTGGGTCCACCTAGTTATTTATTTGTATGTTTGTCTGCCTATTTCTTTCTTTTTAGAATGGCTGTTGTCTAGTTATATAATTTTCCCACCCCGGTTGTCTGCACAGAAGCCTACTATTACTGGGTTGAAGTGGCTACACATGTCACTCGATTGCGAGACTACTCATCCTCTGAGGAGGGTGGTACCCATGCACATTTTGTACCGGATGTTAAATCCGGCAGGGATAACTCCCCATTTAGTTATGGTGTTAGTTCGCTACTCTAGGTATGTTCATCTACTTCCTTTTGTGTAGCTCGGAAAAAAAGGGGGAGTGGCAGTATGTTTTTCTAAGCAAATTCCCTTTACACCTATTACTATAGGATAAGGGAAGAAGGTATTTAATGGCAGTGGGACGTTTTTACGATCAGTTGGTCTCCTTTATTTCGTATTATGCCCCAAACATTGGACAGTTGAAATGTTTCCAAAATATGCTTCGGATATTAATGCCCAAGGTTCAGGAACAGGTGATAATGGTAGGGGACAGTAATATTCCATAGGACATGATCATGGATAAATCAGATCCAACTAAATTGATTCTGAACCGACCCCTGGTTTGTATCAGTAAGGTATCACGCTTGCTTCACTCTTGTGATCTGATTGATATCTGGTGGGTATGTAATCCCTCGATGATGGACTTCACTTACTATTCTCAGGTGGCATCGTCCCTACTCTAGGATAGATCATCTCTTCTGTACCCCTTTGCTCCCATATATAACTTCAGCTAAAATATTACCTATCCCTTGGTCGGATCATTCTCAGATCAAACTCACCACTAAGGAGATGTGGACTAAAGCCACCCCCTCTCCATGGCGACTCAATGCTAGTATATTAAATGACCCCCATACTTTATGTAGAAATTGAACGGGAGATTCAGGCCTACTTTGAAGTTAATAAATCTGCAGACACTTCCCCTGCTATCAATTGGGCGGCCCACAAAGCAGAGATATGGGGAAAACTAATACAAATTGTGAGCATATTAAAATGGACGCTGGAGCACACGATTAAACAGTTAGAGTACAATTTGGAGGCTTTATTGGCGGAACAGCATGGGAATCCCCAGACTGATCTGAGTTTTAAAATTAATGAGGTGCATCTTAGCTTGACCACGCAAGCTGAGAAACACATCAGCTGGTCGAAACATAGGTTTCATACGATGGGGACAAGCCGACCACGCTGCTGGCAAGGAGGCTGGTGCCCCAGCCTTATACTTTGACGCTACCGAAATTGCATTTACTGACCGGTCATTTTACCCAAAATCCTGAGCGAATTGTTAGGGAATTTCATACATTTTATACATTGTTATATAGTCAGTGGCATAGATTGGACCATGCTAAGGTTGATGCATTCTTTCATGGTATTAATCTACCCAAAATAGCTCAGGACCATGTGGACCTGATGGAAGGTGCGATTACGGAAACTAAGGTTAGGACAGCTATAAAGTCTCTGCACCACACAAAGGCCCCAGGACCGGACAATTTCTTTGGCCGTTATTACAGGAAATATCAATAAATCCTCATTCCTCACTTGTGCACATATTTTAATGACTTGCATCGATATGGTAGACTCCCTGCACATGATAATGCTGCTTTTATCCATGTAATACCGAAACCGGGCAAAGACCATGGGGACTGCGCAAATTATCGTCCGATTGTGTTAAATAATACAGATTTAAAAATCTTGACTAAAATTCTAGCTCTTAGATTGAATACCTTTCTCGTGCATTACATTTATCCTGATCAGGCTGATTTTGTTCCTAATAGTCAGACCAAATTCGTAGAATTATTAATTTGATCTCGGCGATCCAATCGGATTGGGATGGTGAAGAATCTAGAAGGGGCATGGTGCTTTTGTTGGATATCCAGAAGGGGTTTGATTCCCTCTCCTGGAATTTTGTGTTCGATGTGCTGCATCAATATGGATTTGGCGAGCGCTTTTTGGCCCTCCTCTGAATGCTTTATGATGCTTTGACGGCCTCCCTAATGATTTAGAGATATTCCTCTCAACCCCTAAATATTAGAAGGGGAACTAGGCAGGGATGCCTGCTATCTCTGCTACTATTTCTCCTGGCAATAGAGCAATTAGCAATAAAAAAATCGAGAATGCCAGAATGTATGAGGGATAGTTTGCGGCGGATACGAACATAAATGTTTGCTTTTTTCCGATGATCTATTGCTGACTTTACAAAGAGAGGTGGTGGGGGTAATGGCGCTGTCACTATTAGTTGTTTCCTGGCCAGTAACCGACCCAGCTGGGTAATTATAGGCTATAATGGGACAACTATTCCCCAAAGGATACACATACGTGCAAATCACCGTGCAGGCAAGAGGATTTTATGGTGGTATTGGATGTGTGTAGATATTGATGGTAATGCTTATGTAAACCACCAGGGGTGTGGTAATATGATATTCGAGTATAACAGGTTGAGCTCACCGTGTTAGTGGCTAATGAAGAGTATACAGTACATACACAAGATATCTATACACAACATCCTAAGTATAATATATAATACAAGTTGAAATAAAAGTCCATATATTAAAAAACGTGTGACATAGGTGGTACAGGTGCTCCTATATGAATGGATGGTAGACAATATAGCCAGTGACTTTCGCAGTGGGTCCGGTGCGCCCCCTTGTGGATCCCCACTCACCAGAAGCACTCACCCCTGCTGGGGTAAAGTGCATAAAAGTAGGCGCGTTACTCCAAACTGCCGTGGATTCTTTCCTTGAGTTACTCCAATCCTTGGTAAGTCACCTGGACTCCTGCAGTGTGTCCTTAATGTATGTGCTTGATAGTATGAGGTTCAGTGGATATTCTGATTTCCTCCAAGTCAAAACAAAAAGGCTTCCATAGCGTGATAAGTTTAAAAAACACACTATTTATTGGCACTGTACACCAATAGTTAGGTACAGATGCAGTATTACAAAAAATTTATACAATAAAAAATATACAGTGAAGAATATAAAAATATAAAAATAAAGATGACATCAAGCTGATACAGAAAAACTGCCGCAGCTAATGATGAACAGTGTCACTGACAAAAATGTGCAGACTGTAGTTTGCAGCCTATGCCCAGATGGATAGTGGGCTCTAAAAGTCACTGCACTAAAAGATGTCCAAATGCTGATCGCACCAGCATGGGAACGGCGTGCGTTCCAAATGCAGACAGCTGGTTAGGACCGGAAGTGCGTGAAAGTGTGCGTGTGGCCGATTTACGTACGTTTCGTGAGCTTACGTCTTAGGAAGCGGGTACACGCATACCCTCGCTTCCTGCCTTTATAGGGAACGTATCCATGGCAATATCCAGACGCTGATAGCGTCATGTATTCTAGTGGATTGACAGATCCGGTGTTCTATCGAATTGGTTTAGTATGGGGGCGTGTATACGGCCTTTATTACCCAATGAGATCAGCGATATCGGATCACGTGCCTCACGTGGGGGCGTGTCTGTGAATCCCACTCTCCGGTAGGGCGAGTTGTGCTGGTGAGAAATAAGATCAGAAACCCGGATGTATATATCAATTGCCAGAGCAACGATCCCGAACATGACAGGAAGTGCAAATGATCACAATAATAATTAAAAGGAACTATATAATACGGAAGCAAAGTTTATGTACAGATCTCGTTAATAATTGCAGGGAGCTGACACCAAAAAGAGCAAAGTCAGCGGCATGGAGACCAAACACATTATATTATCTAATGTTACACATTTAGAGCATGTCCGTGACTAAGTTATATACTCCAGCTGTATGTGACTTGGTTGTGTGTCTGAGGTTATATGTCACAGAAGGGAAGTGATTATAATCACCGATGATATGGGAGAAGAAGTAGATTGGGCAATAAATATAGGGTATTGTGAATAGCATCCTAAATCTTAGTATATGCCCTAACGTGAAGTGATGCCTCATCTATGATGGGGGCATGTATAGGGTTGTCCGTCACCCTTTTAAATGAATAAGAGAATAAGGGATACCTATATATCCAGATAGTGGGTGTAGTTTAAAGTGAGTTGAGGAAATGTGATATATGTGCACCTAAGGGAAGTAGAATAAATCGTGCTCATAGAATGATGGTGCAGCACCTATGATGAATGAGGATAATAAATGAAAATAATAGTGGGGCATATGTTCGTGATACAGTGACATATATAAATACAATATGTAATACCGTGTGAGTGCTGTGGGCATGGAACCGACACCGAATAGCAAAGGATATATATATATATATGTTGCATTTAGCAACACCTAGTGAAAATAGGTACTGTATTATTAGTAGCACTGGGTTCTATTATAAGAGCTATATATATAGCAGTATGGACAGAGACTGTGGGTGGGAGAGGTCTACCAAGACCTATGTCCTTAGTGGCACATACAGATCGACCAGTGGATTCATCATGTATCGAACTGGTGATCTGTATACAACCAAGGAATGGTGTATACATATGAGATAAAAATATAAAAATATACATATGAATAATATGAGGAGATGTGGGAAAGGGGTGAATGAAATTTCCATTGGGAGATTGGGGAAGTGTGATTAGTCAAACCCCAATTAGGTGATGCTCCGTGGTAAAAATGGCTTCCAATAAAGTGTAATATAAAGTGAGACCCAATTAAGGGTTTGCCAAAAAGCAGTTAAGATCTATATCTGCATTTAACCCATGTGGCTTAAGGGACCCCAAACGGTATATCCAACTAGTTTCATTCTGTGAAATATCTGTGGTCTTATTGCCACCCCTCCAATTATCTTTTATAAGATCTATGCCGTAGAATATGAGTCCGGTTGGGTCCTGCTGGTGGTATCTATTGAAATGCCGCGACAGGTTATGTTTGGTAGATCCCTTTTTTATCCGGTTTATGTGTTCACGGATTCTCACTTTCAGGGGTCGTGTAGTACGGCCTACGTACTGTAGATGGCAGGGACATTCAATAATCTATGTTACATGTGTAGAATGACATGTGATTAGGTCCTTAATTTTATATTCTTTGAAATCCACCCTAGACTTAAAACTCATTTTTCTTCTTGGTTGCTTCTTGCTTACTCTACAGGGTAGACATTTTTGGCATTTATAAAAGCCTTTAAGTTCAGGACACAGACTGATGGATTTGGGTGGGTCAATGACATTATGTACAAGGTGATTTCGTAGAGATGGAGCTTTTCTGTAAATAAAGGTGGGTTTCTTTTTCAAGATTTTGTTCAGAGTATGATCTTCTTGTAAGATGGGCCAATATTTTTTGACTATATGCTCGAACTCTTTATATTGTGAGTTGAACCCGGTGATAAAGGCTACATCTGATGTACTTGATGCATTCTTTTCTTTGGGTTTCAGCATGCTGTTCCTGTCCATTTTCTGTACCTCTTCTTTCAAAATGATCAGGTTGCTTTCTTTATACCCTTTCTCTTTGAATCTTTCAATAATAACATCAGCTTGGTTAGAGTAGTCTGCGATAGAATTGCAATTCCTGCGTAACCGCATGAGTTGACCTTTGGGTATGTTGGCCTTCCACTTTGGGTGGTGGCAGCTTGTGGTCGGGATGTACCCATTCCGATCTGTAGATTTGAAGAAAGTTTTTGTGTGTAGTTTGGACCCTTCTTTGAAGATCTGAAGGTCCAGGAAGTCTATACTCTGCAAATCGCACTTGCCTGTGAATGTAAGTCCATATTTGTTGGAATTAAGGTTTTGTAAGAACTCCTGAAATGACTCTATGGTTCCATCCCAGAGGATGACAAGGTCATCGATATATCTACGATATAATTTAATCTGGGGGATACAACGATTGTAGACATACTCCTCTTCCCAACAGTCCATCAGCAGGTTAGCAACACTGGGGGCATACCGTGCCCCCATCGCTACGCCTTTACTTTGAACGTAGTAGTTGTTCTTATACCAGAAGTAGTTGCAGCTCATCGCCATATGCAACCCTTCTATGATATAATTAATCTGTTCTTGTTTAAGCCTGGAGTTTTGATGGAGGGCTTTCTCTACCCCGTATAGACCATCCGCTTGTGTAATACTGGTGTACAGTAAATTAAAATCAATCGTGGTGAGCAGTAGATTGTCTGCTCCATCAACATCTTTGAGTTCGTTGATTAATTGTACACTATCGCGGAGATAGGACCTCCCCTTTTTGACTAGGGGTTTGAGGAACTTGTCCAGGTATTCTCCTAGCCTGGAGAACACTGAGTTAATTCCACTTATGATGGGTCTTCCTGGAGGTTTGATGAGTCTTTTGTGGACCTTGGGTGTATAGTATATCACTGGTGTTTTGGTGGAGTTTGACACCAGATATTCTGCCTCAGGGGGCTCAATATGCCCATGGTTTTGCCCTTACTAATATATTTAGCCAGTTTTTTGTTAAATCTGGCTTTGGGGTTGCCCTTAAGCTTTAAATATGTATTGGGGACTCTAAGTAGGTTGTCCATCTCTTCCTCATAGTCTTTCTTATCAAGAATGACCAGCCCACCCCCTTTATCTGCTGGCCTGATGATGACTTCATTTTTCTTCCCAATGGCTTTAATGGTTTCCCACGTGTTCTTGTTTTTATTTTTGAACTTTCTTTGGAGTTTTCTTAGGTCTCTTTCTACCATCTTTTTAAAGGCTCCTACGCACTGATTGCCTGCGATGGTAGGGTTGAATAAAGAATTATTTTTAAGTTCAGTTTGTGTATATGCTGAAGGTTCTATACTACGTTCTTCTATATTATCCGCAAAGAATTTTTTCAAATTAAGTTTCCTAAGAAACTTTTGGAAATCGATGTATACTTCAAATTGGTCTAGGGCTTTTGAAGCTCACCAATCACGTCTCTTCCCAATCTGTATGCTATCCTTACTCTATTTTTGGAAAATCTTGGGATTACAAATAAACCATAGCAAATCTAGGGCACTCAATATCTCACTGCCAAGCTCCACCCAGTAAAGTGATTGAACAAACACATCGGTTCCAGTGGGAATCTGTACTTCCTTATTTAGGTGTCAATTTGACCTCCTCTCTTTAAACGTTATATAGGAAGAATTACACAGTTCTTATTAAAAGTCTAACTGAGGATCTGGCAAGATGGCAAATCCACCTCCCGTCGTGGTTCGGCAGACTTCACTCAATAAAAATGAACATCCTACCAAGGATATTGTATTTATTTTGTATGCTGGCAGTAGCCTTGGTACACAGTGACTTGAAGATGTTGGGAAGAAAAAAAATCGGTTTATTTGGGGGGATAAGAGGCCTAGGATGAACAAACACACTATGTATACTCTTAAGCGAAAGGGGGGATTGGGCCTGCCTGATCTGCAGAAAAACTTTTATGCAGCTCAATTAACCCAACACTCTAGGTTCCACTCTAAGCGACCACAAACGATATAGACGATCATGGAATCTCACGCTTGTCGTCCACATCAAATATCCCATATTATGTGACTCCCACCTAAAGATAGACCCACTATTCTATACCTATCTTTATCCTTCTCTCTGGATATTTGGGACAGGGTCTCTAGAATTCGGAATTTCAAATTGTCTCATTCTGCATTGGCACCCTTGGTGAGGAATAGTGCTTTCACCCCAGGCCTCGATCCACTCGCTTTTAAATGGAGGACGAACAAGGGTCTGCTGCGTATAGCAGACCTTTGCGATAGAGGGGGTATGCTGTCCGAGCAATCTAAGTGGGAAAACTACCAAATGCCATTAGTGGAATGTTACAGATATGCCCAATTACATCATTGTGTGCAAACTCTGGCTCGCCGGAGCGATCTAGCAGTTTTTACTCCCATGGAACATTTTTGCACTCGCTTTGATAGCCTTTGAGGTCATATTTCTGAGATATATGCAATGTTAATGAGTTCATCAACTAAATTGAACTATATGCTCCAATGGGAAGAGGATCTGCAGGAAACCCTTGATCTGGAGAAGTGGTATACGATGTCGGAGACTGCGTCTAGATCACTTATAAACACATCTATAATAGAGGCTAATAATAAAGTGTTGCCTAGATGGTATAAGGTGCCGGCTAGGTTCGCCACCTTTGTACATGGTGCTACCCCTAAGTGTTTTAGAGGTTGTGGCCAGATTGGAACTACCTACCATATTTGTTGTGGTCATGCCCTAAAGTAAGGAGGTTCTGGATTAGGGTTTATAATTCTATTTATTCAATGACTCGGTTGAATATGGTTAAATCTGCGAAACATGCTCTTTTGGGTGACAGGGTGGCGGAAGCCTCTAGGGCCAAAGGCGGCTGCTCACTTTTATTTTTATATTGGCAAAGATTACGATAGCTAGGAATTGGCGATCCACCGCCTTGCCATTCGATCAACTTAAAAGAAAATTGTCATGGTTGATGTTGAACGAAAGACTGACGGCACTGGTTTAGGACCAAATGAAGTTGTTTCATAAGGTTTGGGACCCATGGCTTGTATATTTAACTAATGATCTAAGGTTGCTGGCGATGTAGGTATGGTCTTATCTGATTGATTCTGGAGTGCTAGACGCTAGCTCTCCTATTTCTCTCCTTTTTTCTTATTTTTTTCTTTCTTTCTCACCTCTACTTTTCTCTCAGGAGCTCTCAAACACGGGTCCTCATGTCTATGTTCTAGCATTGGCAGTATGATGGGCTTAGGATTTTATGCTTGGGGACCCTTGGCGTGTGGGACTTGGGGTTTCTAGGGTAAGCGCTGATTATTTTTGCTGTTTATATTTGGTTACACTTTGTGCTGTACCCTAGAATCTTTTCTAATTTTCTTATTCCAATATTTCTGTTAAACACTGCATTGCACTATATAATTGATATGTAGGCCTTGACTAACGCTTGCTACTGTCTTTTCAATAAACATAATTAAAATATCAAAAAAAGGACCTTCTATTGCTCTTGGCCTCCTCTGAATATCCATTTTTTCTGCCATTCTTTGTGGTCCCACAGAAAAAGTAGGAATGGATGGACTAAGAACTTTGGACTATGGATATGACATTTATAGTGTGTATATAGGAGTGCATTTGATCACAACAAGAGTGCATTGCTTTTTCCAAACAAACAGAAGTGAGGGGAAAAATAAGAAGTTAGGAAGCTAATGGAGGACCATACAAGAAAGTAAAAAAAGCACAGTAAGACATTTCTCAAAAAATACTACAGGGTCATTAAGTGGTACATGTGAATGGATTATTTTGGAGAATAAGAACATTGTTTAGTGTCAGTTTAAAGCGGATGTTCACCCCCAAATCAACTTTTTGTCATTTGCTCCAGCATACTGCTAACATGTGCAGTATGATGTTTGCTTTTTTTTGGCACTCTTTTTTCGGAGCCGCTGTGGAATCCTGCGGGCAATGGGCGTTGCTAAACGAAGATGAGTTGATTGATGGCTGCGGCTTCCGAAAATACCCGAAGTGACGCTCGGGTGTTTACGGCGCCTGCGCCTGCCGTGTAGAGCTGACTGCGCAGGCGCCGTAAACACCCGAGCGTCACTTCTGGTATTTTCAGAAGGCGTGACACGCCTTCCGCAGCTGTCAATCAACTCCTCTTCGTTTAGCAAAGCCTATACCCGGAAGTAATCCCCCCCGCTCGGAGCCGGATAACAACTCATCATAAAAAGATAAGTACCAAAAAATTAAACAGCATACTGCACATGTTAGCAGCAGGGGCGTTGCTAGGTGGCAAAAAGACCAGGGGCTTCAGCCCGAAGCCGCCACCCGAGGGGGGGGGGGGAGCGGCGGACGCGGTGCGACTTACCTGACTCACATACCCTGACCTACGCGCCTGTGTTTGTGTGTGTATGTCATTTACACATTCCATGAGATCAGCATTACTAGACACTAGCATGTCTTTCAGGGTTGTTTCTGACATATGTCCTACATACACTGACCTGTGCTGCACAGGGAGAGAGAGAGAGAGAGAGAGAGAGAGAGAGACCTCTTGTCACTTCCTGCAAAGAGAGAGAGAGACTGCTTGACACTTCCAGCAAAGAGAGAGAGAGAGAGTGAGACTGCTTGACACTGCCTGCACAGAGAGAGAGAGAGAGACTGCTTGACACTGCCTGCACAGAGAGAGAGAGAGAGAGAGAGAGAGAGAGAGAGAGAGACTGCTTGACACTGCCTGCACAGAGAGAGAGAGAGAGACTGCTTGACACTGCCTGCACAGAGAGAGAGAGAGACTGCTTGACGCTGCCTGCACAGAGAGAGAGAGAGACTGCTTGACGCTGCCTGCACACACAGAGAGAGAGACTGCTTGCACAGAGAGAGAGAGAGAGAGAGACTGCTTGCACAGAGAGAGAGACTGCTTGCACAGAGAGAGAGACTGCTTGCACAGAGAGAGAGAGAGAATGCTTGACACTGCCTGCACAGAGAGAGAGAGAGAGAGAGACCGCTTGACACTTCCTGCACAGAGAGACAGAGAGAGAAAGAGAGAGAGAAGAGAGAGAGAGAGAGACTGCTTGACACTGCCTGCACAGAGAGAGAGACTGCTTGACACTGCCTGCACAGAGAGAGAGACTGCTTTACACTGCCTGCACAGAGAGAGAGAGAGAGACTGCTTGACACTTCCTGCACAGAGAGAGAGAGAGAGAGAGACCGCTTGACACTGCCTGCACAGAGAGAAAGAGAGAGACCGCTTGACACTGCTTGCACAGAGAATGAGACTGCTCCACATTGCCCGCAGTGCGAAGCAGTCACTCTCTGTGGGGGCGAAAGTTTTCCAGCCATCAGAATACAGTGATCACTACTGGCAGCTAGCAGTGATTGCCAAAAAAAATAAAAAAAAAAAGACACGCTGGTTGTACTGAAGTCAATTGATAGATTGAATTCTGTACAACCACATTCTGCACATAGAAATTTCAATCTGTCTATGATGGCCTAAGTCATGGGTGCTCAGCCTGTGGCCCTCCAGCTGTTGCGGAACTACAAGTCCCATTATGCATTGCAAGGCTGACTGTTAAAAGCATGACTTCCAAATGCTGAGGCATGATGGGATTTGTAGTTCTGCAGCAGCTGGAGGGCCAAAGGTTGAACACCCATGGCCTAAGTCAACCAGCCTGGGTTTAATAATACCCTCAAATCTTGTGAAAGAAATGCTCCACTTGGGTGTAGAAATTCTTTTTTTACTCCACCTTATTTCCAGAACTCTTTAGGTATTAGATGTGCAAACAATAAGGTGAGAAGACATCTAATAACTACTGAAAGTCATGAAAACAAGATGGAGTTCAAAAGTGAACCGTGCCATTACCTGGAGGAACTGGCATTTAGGGGCAGTTCCTGCCCCTAAATGCCAGTGGCAGTGTGGCAGTTCCTGCTGCAAGTGAATACATGTGTCTTTGGGCTCACACTGGGGTACTGCCAGTTTTTCACAGTCATAGTCCCCCAGGTTGCACATTTTTGCAGCATTTTCTAGAATTGCACCAAAGATGCAGCATGCAGGACATGTTGTGCACAAACATGCAGTAAAAATGTGCAACCTCTATGGGATACAAACTGCAGGATACCAGTGTGAGCCCACATAACACCTGG
This sequence comes from Rana kukunoris, assembly GCA_029574335.1. Taxonomy (NCBI): domain Eukaryota; kingdom Metazoa; phylum Chordata; class Amphibia; order Anura; family Ranidae; genus Rana; species Rana kukunoris. The sequence goes on along the minus strand of CM056049.1, from coordinate 646,557,950 downwards.
GTAGTGTCTGTCACAGGCTACTAGAGAAAAAAAAAAAAACGTTTTAGCTGCAGGGAGGGGGAGGGAAGAGAGACGCTCACTTACTTTACTTATGCCAGGAAACTCACTGCAGTGCATTTGAGCCGACTGCTCAGCTTGAACTTCCCGCGCACACATCTTCACAGACAGCACAGGAAGAGGAAGAGTGTGGGCGGGGAGAGAGAGAGCAGCCTCTGCCAGCCAATTGTGTGGAGGAGGGAGGGGCTGGGCTATCAGACTGTCGGCTGTGAGACAGACATCGCTGCTCATAGTGCTGCATATAGCTGCCGCACTCGGCCAGACTCGGGGCTAGCAACGGCTAGCTAAATGCACGGGATTCGGGGCTTTACAGGGACCCATTCGGGGCTTCAGCCTCCTAAGCCAGGGCCTAACAACGCCTCTGGTTAGCAGTATGCTGGAGCAAATGAGGTAATTATATAAAGTTTATTTTTGGGTAAACCCCCGCTTTAAGGACGACATATCCCATCCTTACCTTGATGACTGCTGATTCCTGTACTGACTCCACCTTCCGAAAATCCCCCATTCTGCGCTGTAGTTCAGATGGCAGGCTCTGTGAAATGTGTGACAAAGCAGTGCCTACTCACAAGGCACAGTAAATATGTGTTGCAGAATTCAAGGAAGTAAATGTGTGGTAATAATCTTCAAAAAAAGAAAAGTAGTAGGCTGAAAAGAGATTATTAAATTTCAATGTTATATATAAACTGTATATACATATATATTTTACATTTTGACCTACAGTAAGATACATTTTAGACTACAAAGGTGTTTTCCAATATCTCTGAACCTAAATCATTTGAACTGTAAAAGTGTGGCATTCCCTGGAAATAATTCTGCCTCTAAAAATAAACAATTGCCCCACAGAAGCTGTATAGTAGGCTCGAGTAATGCAAGGCAAAATCCATCTTGACAGGTTCCCTTTTAATATAATGTCCTTTAAATAATCACTGCTGCAGAAAATGGTGGTGACTCATAGATCATACATTTATCACGCTATTCTTGGTCTTTCATGGAACAATATATTTTTGTAAATTTCAAACAATTCATCACATTTAATTTACTGTAGCATTGCAAAAAAAGACAATGATCTATCAAATTAAAAGAAAATTCTTTTGATTATAAATCATTTTCAGTTCTAGGATGAGGCGTTACACAAGGGAACATAAATACATTAACATCAAATGTAATCCGGAGGGCCTCTTGTTGGGAAGTATTTAGAAGATTGATCAGAATACAGTTGCATAATGTGTTCTCATGTACAAGTTATTCTGGCAAAAAATTAGGGAGCTATTGTTCTAAGAATCATGTACAAAGCAGGAGGACATTGATGAATGACTTATAATTTCAACTGGTTATGAGGAAATTTACCAGTAAAATATAATTATTTTGATGCTGAATTCTGATGTAACCAATACAACCTAGTACACGAAAAAAGTAATCCATCTTCTCAAAATAACAGCCATTCTCCATTTCTGAGCCACATTCTAGTTCCAGGACAGTGAAGCTGAAACTATTTTGTTTTATTGGAACTGACATCCCTAACTTAGCATTAGTATGTGCTTAAGTAGTTGCAGAATGTATATTCTCATCAGGAAACAAGTGAATGTACATTCAAGTCAGAGATCTAAAAAGCCAGTAGAGTTTTATGTTTTTGTAATACAGCATTGCCTAGATACTTGCCAGCATCCATTTTAGTCTACAAATGACAGTGCTCTGTAATATTCTAGAAAAGGTCATAAGATGCATTTTTACAAACATATAGTTTTAATACATTTACCCTCTTATGTTTATGTTCTTTCCCAGTGTTAACACTAATGATAAAGTACTGTATATGTACAGTATATATTTGCCTTTGCTGTTCAAAACATTCTTTTTTTTTTGGCTGTGCAGTGTGCACCTACAGTACAAGGCTCCAGAATGACAGTGTAAGCGTAGTACCTATACATACATCTGTTTGTTAACTGCTGCTGCTTCCGAGTCCCAGATCCTAGGATGCTGTAGTCTATAAAATTCAATACCACTTGGTGGTGTTGATCGCTTGAACTTCCCTCTTCTGCAAATTCCTATTTTTCCATTTTTATGATGCACAGTCTGACTGACAAAATGATGTGGAAGGTTGAAGATGGTGTGATCAGTGATTAGCGTTACCAGGAAGCATGGAACTATGCAAGTTGCAGCTGCCTATCATGGGGCTCACAGGCTTAAAAACAGAACTAGAAATAAAAGCACATATAAGCACCACGTGTTAAATGTATGCATGTCAGGAAAATATGTAAATGACCTACAGGTATTTTTTACCTTTCACAGGGGTCAACACCACCTTCATGCACTTTCTCTCTAGTAGCATGGCACCATGTTTTTTGGGCATGTTAATCCTGGTATATGTGCAGTCTAGATTTACACATTTCTAAAACAAATCAGTTCCTATGATTTACCAAGAAGTTACAAAGTTGCACTCTGGGAGAGAGGAGAGGAAATGTTTTCAGCTGATGCTGCAGACTGATGACATTGTCTCAAAACCATTGACAAAATCATTGCCTGGAGCTCTCTGACTAGTTTAAATTATTAGAAGGTAGAGATTATGTAATCCAGATGCACCTCCTATTTAGCCTGGATGTGGAGCTTGTCAACAGTTCTCGTATATGGCTCTGTAACATTTAGCTACAAGGTTGTTTTCCCACTTTTTTTTATTATATTGCCTTAATTATATTGTTGCTGTATGTTGTTACATGTCAAGATGTTTTCATCCAGACCAGTTAGGTTACTGAAGGGTTTTTAGGGAACTAAGAGGTAACTAAGGTGACTAACGAAGATGATGATTGGTGAAGTATTTATGTTACTTTTTAGTTGTACCACAACACAGGATACTATGGGCCAGATCCACATACAAATAGATTGGCACAGTGTATCAGAGATACACTACGCCACCGTATCTTACCTGGCTTAACTTCGAATCCTGGAAGAATTTGCGCCGTAAGTTACGGCGGCGTAGTGTATTTCTGGCGGCGGAATTTAAATCGGCGAGCAGGGGGGGGCGTGATTCATTTAAATGAATGAAAGCGCGTCCCCGCAGCGATCGAACTGCGCATGCTCCATTCAGAAATTTCCTGCGGTGCATTGCGATAAATTACGTTGCAACAACCTTATTTTTTTGACTAGTGTAAATTACGTACATTCCTATTCACGAACGACTTATGCAAAAATGTAAAACAATTCAAATTTCGACGCGGGAACGACGGCCATACTTAACATGGCAAGTCTAACTATAGGCTGGATAAAAGCAGCTTTAACTATACGCCGAAAAAAGCCGACTAGAGACGCCGTAATAGATTGCAACGGCCGCGCGTACGTTCATGGATCAGCGGAAAAAGCTAATTTGCATACCCGACGTGGAAAAATACATGAACGCCACCCAGCGGACGCCGAAGTATTGCATCTTAGATCCAAAGGCGTACGAAGACGTACCCCTGTCGGATCTAGCCCAGAAGCCGCCGTATCTTGGTTTGAGGATTCAAACTAAAGATACGACGCGGGAACTTTGAAAGTACGCCGGTGTATCAGTAGATACACCGGCATACTCTCTCTGTGGATCTGGCCCCATGTGTTTAATAATAAGCAATAAGCAATGAAATCTAACACTTTGCAAAAACTATCTTATTTTCTATCTTCATAATGAGAAGACTGTGCAGATCAAGTAAAAGTCCCTTTAAAGCATTAATTGTTTTATTAGTAAAAAAAGAAAAAAAACATATGCTCACCTGAGTCTGAGAACTTATTAACTATGTTCAGTAGCACAACATACAGTAATCCCATCTGCAGTAAATAACTAGCATTACAGTCTAGACTGAATGAAATGTAGCTAATTCTTGACAGAAATTATATTTACAAAGATAATTTAATAAACAGAAATTAGTCTTCTGTAGACATTGATGCCTATACTTAGTTATATGCTTAGAGCTTATAAAACTTCAAGATTTCTTTTATGCAGAGCACAAAATGTAGGTGTGTTTAATATTATGTGTCAAGTGTATAGTGAGATAATTAGATCTGGTATGTAAAAATTAATTTGAGAATGATTGAAAACAAGCAGATCTCTAGACATCATTTTTATGAGATGGTTATTGATCTCAAGTATGTGTAAACTAGTCTTTGTCTCACTGTAGCACCAGAATAAACCTTTTTTTTTATGAGCCTCATAAACATTCCCCATGCAATATGAATTGTGTATTGAACTAATTAATAATACTTTCCTTATTGGAATAACAGTCAATTAAAGTTGACAAGTCGGAAGCTCTTTTAATAGTTTATATTGTTTTTGACGACTTCCTGAAAGAATGTCTACTGAAATTGACTTTTGCATGGCACAACTGACTGCACTGTGGCTAATTATAAAAGAAAGTTGAACCAAAGTAGCACATAAGGACACAGGGACAAGAAAAAAAAAAGCAATTACATCAGAATATACAAACTGCAACTGCAGTGGATATCAAAATTTGGTCTCCCCGCCCCATGCAAAATCAGTAGCCTAATACTAAAATACATTACCAATAAATGGTAAAGGTCCCTTACTGCGTAGTGTAGCTCATGGGAATCCCTTGGATTACAAATCTCCCAACAATGGTCTGCTTTACTGTACAAACCATTTTGTATTTAGTAACAGATCTATTTGCAGTGGGAGAGATACTATGGGGCAAGTGCAATTGCTCAAACGCATAGTAAATGAAGTAAAGCTTCTTCTCCTCAAAAAACTCAACGTCTTTGGTCTCTGTGATTGCACTCTTCACTAGTTATCATCCTACTTATCCAACCACACCTTTAGAGTTACTTTCAGTACAATTCTGCTTCATCCTCTCCTTTGCCTTTCACTGTCAGGGTCCCCCCAAGGTGCTGTTCTTGGACCTCTCCTATTTTCCATCTACACCTCCTCCCTGAATCAGGTAATAGCCTTCCATGGCTTCCAATACCATCTCTATGTTGATGACACTCAAAATGTATCTCTTTACCCCTCAGCTCTATCCTTCAGTCTCCTTGCGTATCACAAATTTACTAACAGACATATTAGCCTGGATGTCCACCACTTCTTAAAACTCAATCTATTCAAAACCAAGCTCATAATTTATTCTCCCTCATGTGCCTCTTCTCTTGATTTCTCTGTCAGATTGATAACACAACTCAGCCTGTCCCAACATGCCAAGGTTCTAGGGGGACTATCCTTTTTTGGCTCCATGTCCAATCACTGTTCAAATCTTGCCACCTCAACCTCTGCAACATCTCCAAAATATTCCCCTTCCTAACCAATGACACAACAAACTTTCTAATTCACTCCCTGGTCATCTCTCACCTTGACTTCTGAAACTCCCTCCTCATAGGATTACCTTTACATAAGCTATCCCTCCTTCAGTCCACTATGAATGCTGCTGCCAGACTCATTCACCTTACCAACCATTCAGTGTCTGCTACTCATCTCTGTCAATCCCTCCACTGGCTTCTGCTCACCCAACAAATAAAATTCAAAATACTAACAACTTACAAATCGGCGCCCAGCTACATCACTAACCTAGTCTCAAAATACCAACCTAATCATTCTCTTCATTCCTCCCAAGACCTCCTGCTCTCTAGCTCCCTTGTCACCTCCTCCCATGCTTTCCTCCAGGACTTTTCCTGAGTCGCTCTTATCCTATGGAATTCCCTACACCAATCTGTGCGACTGTCTTCTACTCTGTTTTGCTTTTAGACAATCCCTGAAACCTCATTCCCCCACAGCTATTATGGCTTGTATCACTTGACCCTCCCTGCTAGATTGTAAGCTATAAAAAGCAGGGCCCTCTGATTCCTCCTGTTGTGAATGGTATTGTAACTTCACTGTCTGCCCTAATTTTGTAAAGTGCTGTGCAAACTGATGGTGCTATATAAATCATGTATAATAATAATAATAATATTAATAATAATAATAATAACTCCAATTTCAAAAGAAAATACTTTTCTTAATCCCACCAGTGGCAGCCATTCTTCTTCCCTGTTGGAACTGTTTCTGCAGTATTCTAACCAGAGATTACATTTCAATAAAGAAAGGTAACTGGTTTATTTTGTTCTCTGGTGATAGAATGTCAGGAATCAGGTGGAAGACTGATTTGATCAGATTTGCCTCTCTTATATCTCCTGTCCTGACTCCGCTGAAGGTGAGACAGAGGAAGCCGAAGGACAAGAGGGACACGAGTGCCTGGACCAGGAGGTCCCGGGAGATTAGCTTGGTAGGGTTCAGTGGCCTGAAGCAGACTATGATGAACTGTGCAGGAACAGGTAACAGCCAGGCAGGTAACGGAGGTTTTTTTTTTTTTTTTGTTCAAACAATTTTATTGAGTATAAGAGAATCAAATACAATACAATAGAGCTTAGAGCACATCACAATGGGAGGTACATGTACAGAGTAACAGTATTCAAAATGTATGCAACATCATCCACATGGCAAAATCTACATAACATGCATATATAGCAACAGTCTTTATCAGTAAGGCATGCGAACAGCATAAAGCGGTGTATCGGGGGGCGTGGCTTGGCGCGCGGCGGACATGGTCGCTCAGTGAGAGAGCTCCGTAACACACACGGCCTGCAACGGCTAATTTCCCCGACCCACAGCTTACAGATGCCGGGCAAGCGTACCTACAGCACACCGCACTCCCGCTCGAAGAGAGGAGCGTCCGCCACGTCGGCTAGGATCATCACGGACCTGTTTAAGCCTTCGGCTGGGGCCCGCAGCACAATGGGAAAAGCCAAGATGGCGCCGGAGCACCACCACGAGGAGGATTACAGCGAGGACTCCCAATCCATACCGGAGGACTCAGGTAGGGAGATGACCCGCTCCAACCATCCCCTCACTCTGGCAGACATGTCAGTGATAGCTGCAGACATAAGTCTGCGTTCTCCGCTGCGATCACGGACATTAAGTCTAATCTCCTGGCCCTTAATGAACGCATGGCGGGAGCTGAATCCGCCGGGAAACAAAGGGATAGAGCCATCCATCACCTAGAAAAAGTCTCCTCGTCCCATAACTACCATTTTATTGAAATAAATAGACATTTAGAGGACCTGGACAACAGGGGCAGGAGAAAGAACATTTGTGTTAGGGGAATCCCTGAGTCTGTGGAGCCTGCTCAGATCATGCCTGCTCTGCAGCGTGTGTTTAATAGCCTGCTTGAGAGGCAGGAGGATGTTGTGATTGATTTTGTAAGAGCACATAGAGCCCTAAGACCAAAAGGCCCTGACTCCGCTCCCCCTCGGGACATCATCTGCTGCCTGCAGAGCTTTTCACTTAAAGAGGACATAATGAGAAAGGCGAGGGGGAATGATCACATTATATTCAATGGGGCCACCATTATGTTGTTCCAGGATCTCTCTCAAATTACATTAAAGAACCGGAGAGCCTTGTGCCCCCTGCTGGACAAGCTGAGAGAACGTGAGCTGAGATATACCTGGAAGTTTCCTTTTGCCTTGTCAGTGACATCTGGTGGCCACCAATATACACTGCGGGACCCAGATGGATTACAAGACTTTTGCGCAGCACTGGAATTGGACTATGTCCCGCTCCCAGATTGGTATGCTGAGTTCCAGGGTCCACGGCCGGGAGGCTCCCCCCTTGGATCTCCATTCTCCACTCTGGAAAAAAGGCCCTACAAGAGACTGAAACCCCACCGCCTGGATAGCTCCAAGGCGGGCACCCCGCGCACTTCCAGGGAAGATCGCAGAGACAGTGCAGATGACTGAACAAAGTGACCCACTGCCGGATTTTGACCTACCACACCACCCCATGCCCAGCTATTCAGCACATGCCTGGCTCTCAACGTTTTCTCCTTGTCCCCCCTTTTTTTTTTTTTTTCTCCCTTCCTCGCTTTTTGCCCAATGACTGCCTGTTGACGACTTGTTGTCCACATAGACTCTCCTATGGCCACATCTACAATTCTCACTATAGTCTCATAATCATTGTCCTAGAGCTATTGTCGGTCCTGGTCACACGGTCTGACGGGCATCGCCTCCCTTGTTTGTGGAGTTACCATTTAGCTCTGTTTTCCCTACCTGCCTTGGCGAAGTTGCCCAGCTCTACCATCACTCCGAGAGAGGTTGCTCCCTGCTGCGCAGAAGATTGCTCGCCTGACCCAAGTTTGGCAGGAGTTCCTAGCAGGTGTCGTTTGAAGTGAATCAATCTACAGGAGGGGACACATATTCGCCAGTGTTTGACTGTTTGCTAAGTGCAGGGCTCAGGGGCGGGCCGGATGGGAGGGGGGGACGGGGAAGGGAAGGGAAAGGAAAGTTCTGGCAAAAGGTATAGAATTGCACTTGTTGTTGGGGACGGGGGGATGTGGTGGCTCTTTTGGGGTTCACTGTGCTGTCTAAGCTGCACACCAATTTTTTCTTGTTCTTTTACTTTTTAACTTTTGTTTGGCTCCCTTTTTCTTGGGGTCGGGGAAATTACGTCAGCCACGTATAGTGGATGACGCTGCTACGTTGGCCTTAATTTGCAGGCTGTGTGTGTTCTCTGATGTTAATACATTCATTGTATAAAGTTTACTGTGTTTATTTCAGAATTCGCCGGTAAGGTTGACAGTCTATCGTCTCGTCGACTGCCTCCCTCTTCCCCCCCACCCAGTGCCTCCACACTCATTGAGTGGCTGTGGACGCACTGACAAACTCCGCCCCGGGGAGGGACTCTCCACCCGGGAAGGGAAATCTGCTACTCTCTGGCCCAGATTCACGTAGATCGGCGCATTATCATTCCGGCGTAGCGCACCACTTTTCCGTTAGACTTGCGCAATCTAGCCGCGTAATCCGGCGATTCACGTAGCTTTTACGCAAGAGATTGCGCAAGCGTAAGGTTTTTTCCTGAGGCGTAAGGAGGAGTAATACAAATTGGGAGGGACGTGGGCGTGTTACATTGAAATGAGCCGTGACCCCATGCAAATGAAGGGCCGGCCGACTCGCGCATGCGCGCGTGAAGGAAACCATGTCAGCTCCGTTGTGCGCATGCTCACAACTCGGGAGCGGCGCAATCAGTGAAATTGGAAATGGACTAGGGCAATGTTGTGAACTACGCAGACAGCATAAATAGACACACACAAACGCCCTTCCATTGCAAAAGTACATCCCTTTGTGTCCCTTCCCATTGAATCAAGTGCTTTTGCTCTGTTGTTCGTTAGAGTGTGTTTTGTACAGTAGTTGTGAGATTAGTGTTCTGTGTGATCTAGTGCTTGTTGGTAGTTTTGTGAAAGTGTATTTTGATAAGTGTTTGAGACTGTTTGTTTGATTGATATATTTCTGAGCGTTTGTTTTCTTGCTTTATTTTTTCATCTGATTTTTTTGTGTCTGTTTCTTGCTGAGTGCTAGTGTGATTTTTGGCTGTTCTTTTTCTCTTTGTGTGTGTTCTTGTCTGATTGGTTGTGCTTGTATTTGTGACAGATTTTTGGTGACTGCTAGTGAGTTTGTTTGGAAGTATGACTGAGAGAAAAAGAAAGCTCAATTTTACTGTGGGGGAAAAAAGAATTCTTGCCCGGGCCATTACCGACTATGGGCGTTTTCTCCACGGCCCGCAGAGTGCCACCACCACCCCGGCCAGGAGGAGGGAGATATTGGATATGATCACGGAGCAGGTCAATTCATCGGGGGAGGGGGAGACACGGACCCGCTCTGGGATTGAAAAGAAAATAAATGACCTCCGGCGTGAGGTTAAAAAAAAACTGGCCGCAATAAATGCCCATGCCAGGGGCACAGGAGGGGGCCCACCATGCCGGGTTAGATTTACAGCGACGGAGCGTGTGGTGGCCCTGACCTTTCACCGGCATGAAGTGGAGGGCCTGCCAGGCTTTGACACAAGTCCGGTCCCCGCGGTGCCAGGTAAGGTTTTTATTTCTCTCAGGTGTGTAGCATGTGTGGGGGAGGGGGTGAAAGGGAATATGTGGCAAGTGTGTGGATCCTCCAACCTGTGAATGGTTTGTGTCATCCACAGATGTGCAGGAGGGTGCAGGGCCATCTGGCCTGACCGCTCCAACGCCAGGACAGCAGCCTAATGAGGCCCCCCCAACAAGGCCAGAGTCCGCGGAGGAGGAACAAGAGGAGGAGGAGGATCATGCGGAGGACGATCATGAGGAGGAGGAGAATCATGAGGAGGAGGAGTCCATGGCAGGCACTGGACGTTTGGTTTCTGCGGACTCTACCCCTCTGGCTGCAAGAAGCCTGCCCTCCCTAAGGGTGAGCCCCCCCCCCTCCTCCCCCAACATGGCTCCCCTCACAAGGGCCTCCCCTTCTCCCCGGCCACAACCATCAGCTGGTGCCAGGAGGTCATCCCAGAGCACCAGGGGGGCGCCCAATCTCCTGCCCGCCTGTCTGAGAAGGAACCTGGCCACCCAGACCCGCCTTCTGAGACAGCTCTGCCAGACTATGGGGCGGGTGGATCAGAGCCTGTCCTCCATTAACGATAGCCTGGGTAACCTGGACTCCCACTCCCGGGCCTCCACAACCTGCCTAAATGACCTGCAAACTACAGCAGCAGGCGTTGGGCAGGATGTGAGGGCCCTTACCCAGGCTATCCAGGGCAACACGGCAACACTTGGTGCTGCCCTGGACAGAATAGCCGTGGCCTTGGAGGGCAGGCCGCCAGGTGGGCAAATCTCAGGGGCTGCTCCTCCTTCCCCGGCTTTTCCCCTCCCCCATGCGTCTCCCCTGAGGGTCCGGGGCCGTGGCCGGGGGCGCCCCAGGCGTGGCTCAGGCAGAGGGCATTCATTTTTTTTCCCCCTTTTGTTTGTTTTGAAAGCATTTTTATTTTTGTTCTCTGCTTATTTATTTTTTTCGATGCAATTTTTGTTTCTATGCATTTTTTTTTTTCCTGACATTTTTGGCATATTTTGGGTTGTGAATGATGTTTGAATGTGGGGGTGACATTCCTGCTGGAAAAGGGGTGTCATCCTCAATTTTGGTGGAGAAGGGTTCCCCAGGACCAGGGAGAAGTGATCTCCAGGTCCGTGTGAATGGTGTATGAATGTACAGTGACATAATTGGAGCCTTGACGTGGCGTTACTGCTCACCAGTCTAGCATGGTGGACTGGTGCCAATCCAATTTGATGAGGATGTGGGGTGTGTGTGCTAGGGACCATAGTGGTGTGCATGCATGCATTCTCATTGTGCCATGATTCATGTGTGTGTTTAACGTGCAAAGATGCCCAATATGAGCTGTCTCCTGACTGCTCTTCCCTCAGAAGACGGGGTATCCTCGGTTAGGGGTTGATTGTCTGGTTGGGGGGTTAGGTCATCACGTTCCTCTATCTGCAGGCCCTTCCTCACTGCGAGATTGTGCAGCATGCAACATGCAACGATGATATGGCACACGAAGTTTGGGGAATACAACAGTGTACCCCCAGACTTATCCAGGCATCGGAAACGTGACTTCAGGAGGCCAAAGGTGCGCTCCACCACTGCACGGGTTTTGATGTGTGCTTCATTGTATCGTTCCTCTCCTGGGGTTTGGGGGTTCCGGATAGGAGTCATGAGATGGGGTCCCAGGGCATATGCAGAGTCACCTGTAAAGGAAAAGACAGGAGAATGTTAGTCATGCATGTGCCACTTCTGTTGTGCATCACGGGAGGGGATAGTCATGCCTGACTCCCATGTCACTCACCAACCAGCCAGGTGTTCCCATACACGTTCTGTTCGAATTCCGTTCGGATGTGGCATTGATTGTAGATGTAGCTGTCATGGGTGGATCCGGGGTGTTTGGCACGAACGTGCCATATGAGGCCTTGGGCATCGACTATCACCTGTACGTTGATGGAATGCCAATTCTTCCGATTGCGGTACATGTGCTCGGTCTCATGGGGGGGCTGGAGTGCCACATGTGTGCAATCTATGGCCCCGATGGTGCGTGGGAATCTGGCAATTCGGTAGAAATCTGCCATTGCCTTGATTCGCAGGTCCTCAGTGGTTGGTTTTATGATTTGGTTGGCCAAGCGTGTGAGGATTGCAGGGACAACCTGGTGCACACATCTGCTCATGGAGGATTGTGACATCCCAGCCACCACTCCACTTGTACGCTGAAAAGAGCCACTGGCAAGGAAATGGAGTGTTGCCAGTACCTTGACCAGTGGCTGCACTGCATGTGAGCGTTGTGTTGGGCTGGTGATGTCCTCCTGCAAGGTTGTGGTTAATTCCAGGATGGCATGAGGGGGGAATCTGAAGATGCGAAAGACCTCTGAATCATTCATGCCAAACAGGTGTATGCGGGTGCGGTATACACTCTCCCGTGCCATCCTCCGTGCCCTCCTCCTTCTTTGGTCATCTATATTCACTAGTGCAGCTATGAGCGACGATGCCCCTAGCATGTTGGCAGTCAAATTGTAGTGCAACACGTGTGTGGTCTGCTCCTCAGTAACGGTGTTGCTTTCTGTGAGATGTAGACGTTTTTTCAAAAGTTAGACCAGCTTTTAGGTGCTCTAACTTTAGACAGGACATTTTGCAGTTGCGCACATCGCGTAGCCTGCGCAGCAACTGCGTTTTTTTGTGGATCCCCGTAACTCCCTCATTAGCATATTTGACTAGCAAATCAATGGTGTGTCTAGCGCAGTTTTGCGCGAAGGGAAGCGCATGTCTAACTCAATTACGCCGGACAAAAAAACGTAGATTTCTGGTGTATATTGTTTTGTGAATCGCGTCCAACTATACGCACGCGCACATTTAGACTTACGCACGCGCAACAGCAGTTGCGCACGCGTAATCGCTCTGTGAATCTGGGCCTCTGTGTATAGCTCTATTCTACATCTTATCTCTCTTCTTTTCTCTCTTCCTTGCTCCCACCTTGGCTGGTTCTACAGCCTCCTCTTCTTACCTGGTACAGTCGAGTTTTATTTACATCTGTATCTGAACTTTTATAACAGTGCCCGTGTTTTGTGACTCTTTACTGCAGGTGTACTCCGATCCATCTCGCTCTGGGCTCTGAATATGGCATACACGGATCTTGGGCGAAGCCCGTTTGTCGTGTCCCACAATGTGAAGGGACTGAACATTCCTGAGAAACGCTCCACTCTGCTGAGGGAGCTCAGAAAAGGTAGGCCTCAGCGATAGGGGGCATGGATTGGGTGGGAGGGGGCGGACGGTCAAGGGACTCTCTGTGGTGAGTCCAACAGGCCCATGTAAATTTGTACTTGTCATGAGTATCTTTGGATTGGTGGATGAGTCATTCTAGATCTTCAATCTTCGTGACTCTGGCGTTCCAGTCTCTAATCGTAGGCGGGGTCTTAGATCTCCATCGTAAGGGAATGCATTGGGTGGCCGCGTTTATAAGGTGTAAGGGAAGAGATCGGCGATATTACGAACGTGGTAGAACCGAGTGGTGAAGCAGGTACTGTGCTGGGGAGAATTCAATTTGGTGGGTGGTGATATGTACAATTTGTTCATGTATCTCCAGAACGGTTGTAGGGTGGGACATTCCCACCAGATGTGGAGGAGGGAGCCTGGACCCCCACCACACCTCCAACAATCTGGTGAGACCGAAGGGAAGATTTTATGCAGCTTATCAGTCTTGTACCAACGTGTACCTAGTTTGTATCTGTTCTCCTGAGCTGAGACATTGATTGACCCCTTGTGCGTGTGTTCCCAAATTAGTTCCCAATCTGTATCTGTCAGGTCGAGGGACAAGTCAGTCTGCCAGGCAGTGCGGGTATTGGCAATAAGGGGTTGCTGTCGAGATCAGTAGTGAGTACAAGGAGGAGATCAGGTGTCGCGGAGGGTCCTCGGCTGCACAAAGTTGCTCCAAAGGTGTAAGGTCCCTACACCAGGATGAGGGTGACCAGGCACTGTCAAAGAAGTGTTTCAGTTGTATGAATTTGAAAATGGACAATTTCAAATGCGGGAGGGCAGCTACCATCTCCGGATAAGGGAGGAGGGCGTCATCACGGAAGAATCGTGCCACGCGTGTTTTCATTGTTTCAGACTTGGGCGTCTGTGCTGTTGTAGGGATGCCCGGCTCGAAAGTGGGGTTGCAGAGTAATGGAGTCATGGGGCCCGGAGAGGGGGTTAGCGCGAGTGAGCGGCAGGCCGCTTTAAACTTGAGGAGGGTGGGGCCAATGAGTGGGTGGGTCAGGCAAGATTTCGGGATGTGGCGGTATCCACGGGAGGTGTGAAATGGGGAAGTCCAGGAAAGCATTTTCCAAGTTAACCCATCCTTTGTCGTGAGCATGATGATGCCAGTCAATCAATCGAACAAGGTGGCAGGCCGTATGATATCGTGTTATGTCTGGCAACCCTAGGCCACCCTTCAGTTTTGGGAGGATAAGTTTAGCCCAGCTCAACCTGGGTGGTCGGCCCGCCCACAGGAAGGTTCTGCAGCATTTTTTGTAGAGGGCGAAGAATGACGGTGGCAGATCAATCGGGATGGCCTGTAGGAGGTATAGGAGTCGAGGGAGGACATTCATTTTGAGGGTCGCAGCCCTACCAAACCATGAGAGCCGACCCCTGTCCCAGCTCTCCAAGTCATGTTTCATGGCCCGGAGAGCAGGCATGAAGTTGAGGTCGTATAAATCTTTCAGTTCAGGTGGTATCTCGATGCCCAAGTAGGTAATGGATTTTGTGGCCCACTTAAATGGGAAGTTGTGCTTGCAAAGAGATATTGTCGAGTCAGGCAAGGAGACATTCAGGGCCGTCGATTTTTCAAAATTTATTTGGAGGTTGGACAGGGAGTTAAAAAGTCGGAAGTCAGCCAGGAGGTTGGGTAACATAGTCAGAGGGTCTGAGAGAAACAACAAAACGTCATCTGCGTAAGCGGCCATCTTACAGTGGTTCCCGGGAACCTCGATGCCCCTGATTGCAGGGTTCGCGGTCAGCCGACGCAAGAAGGGTTCTAGTGACAGGACAAATAGAATGGGGGACAAGGGGCAGCCCTGTCTAGTACCGTTGGAAACGGAGAAGGCGCTCGACAGGTGACCGTAGGAACGGAGTACAATGCCATGATCAGTTGGATGGTTCTAGACGGCAATCCCAGTTTGTGCAGGACTGCCGACATGTAGTCCCATGCCACCCTGTCAAACGCCTTCTCCGCGTCCAAGGATAGAAGAAAACCCGGCCTGCGGGACGACGAGAGCCAATGGTGGATGTTGAGGGCCTTGGTGGTGTTGTCCCTGGCTTCCCGTCCTGGGACAAATCCTACCTGGTCCGAGGATATAAGTTCTGGGAGAAGGGGCAGGAGTCTGTTGGCCAGTACCTTTGCATAGAGCTTTAGGTCGACATTCAGGAGGGATATGGGGCGGTAGTTTGAGACAATAGCGACATCTTTACCAGGTTTGGGGATTAGGGTAATATGGGCTTCCAGTAAGTCTTTGGTTTGTGCCGTCAATTCAGGGAGGGTGTTGTAGGCCGCCATGAAGCGCGGAAGCAAAGAGTGGGCGAACGTTCTGTAGTATCCGGTCGGAAGACCGTCCGGGCCGGGCTTTTGCCCGCCTTAAGCTGTTTCAGGGCGAGAAGAGTTTCCTCAGACGTGATTGGAGAGTTCAGGCATGTTAAGTCTCTAGATGCGTCAATAGTGGGGCAGTAATCTGTAAGAAACGAGTCAATGAGGGAGGTCCTGTCCATAGTCGTAGGGGTGTCCACAGGTTTGGGCAAATTATAGAGGCTAGAAAAAAAGCGCACAAATTGGTCTGCGATTTCGTCTGATTTAGCCAATTTGTCTCCCGACGGGGACGTTATTGTGTGGATAGTGTGCGACGCTCTTTTTTTCTGAAGGGCCGCTGCCAGAAGCTTACCCGACTTGTTCCCGAACTCATAGAAGAGTTTATTTGTGAGTGCGTATTTTCGGTTAAGTTGTGTCTGGAGTTCCTCCAGGAGCTCCCTCCGAGCAACTAACAGTTCGTCGTGCGTGCTCTTCGCTAGGGAGAGTTTGTGTGCGCGTTCCAGTGTCTTGACCCTGTCCATCAGTTCAGTTTGTCGGGCTCGCCGGAGTTTCGCGCGTTTCGCCGCCAGGGACATGAACTCCCCCCTCACCACACATTTGTGGGCAGCCCAGATCAGAGTAGGGGAATGGGTGTCCGTCGCGTTTTCGGCGAAATAGTTGGCAAGAATTTCCGAGATGTGATGTACGTTTGCGTCGTCTAGAGTCATCCAGCCTCCAAATTTGTGATTTGGAACGGAGTGAGGGAAGAAGTAGCGTCATGGTGATCGGATGGTGATCTGAGAACCACATGGGTTCGATGGTAGCATCCACCAGAGAAGTAAGGTTATTTTGCGCGAGGAAGAAGTGATCTATCCGTGAGTACTTGGCATGTAGAGGGGAGAAATACGTAAAGTCTTTCGTGGATGGATGGAGGGTGCGCCAAGCGTCATGTAGGGTCAGTGTAGTCAGTTGTGTTTTAATAGTTCTCAAGGCCCTGTATGTCAGACATGAGGAACCATTGGAAGTGTCCAGGCAAGGTGTCAGTGATACGTTAAAGTCTCCTCCCAGCACCAACACTCCGGCCTGAACGGCAGTCAGTTGGAACAGAACCTCGCGAAAAAAGGAGACTTGTTTTGTATTGGGGGCGTATATATTGGCAAATGTGTACAGCACTTTGTGCAGTGTGCTCTTAAGGAAGAGATACCTACCCTGAGGATCCTTCTGAACGTCCGTTATTTGGAAGGGGCAATTCCTGGAAAACAGGACGGACACCCCTTTGGACTTGGCGTCATCGTTTGGCGCATGGAAGACCGTCGGGAAGTTTCGATCGTACAGTTTAGGGACCTTGTCGGACCGGAAGTGAGTCTCTTGGATCATTACGACGTGCGGTTTGTCTTTCCAAAGCGAGTATAAGAGACTGGAACGTTTTTCAGGGGTGTTTAAGCCCCTTGCATTCAGGGAATAGAGCCCCTTGCATTCAGGGAATAGAGTTTAAGGTGTTGCTGGGAAGGGCCTTGAGCCTCGGTGTGCCGAGTTCTGTTGTTAGGGGAGGGCCCCATGTGGCGGGGGGGGGAGGGGGAGCTAGGAAAGGGGAGAAAAAAAAATAAAAAATAACCGATTAGACGAGAGGACGTTGTCCTGTCGCCTAGTGTCACTAGATCCAATCGGTGATGTACGGTGTGTGGAAGGTCACCCCGCCCCCTAAAGGGGTGCCAGGTAATGGTCCAACACCGTATGGGGGTTGACCGGAGTCAGGGCAGGGAGCCTAGCGCCAATGCGATAGTACCGGTCCTGACACGAAAAGTCCAATACTGAAACTAGATAGGTAAATCAACAGGGGGCCACCCCAGGGTAAATATTAAGAAGAGCTATAACCAGAATGAGGAAGCTACCTCCCTCCCCAACTTGTACATAAATTGTCGGGTGTAGAGAGCCTCCAAGTCACGGGGAGATAATCCCGGCAGTATAAAGCAGGGTGTCATGGTGTCACGGCGTCTGTATGTCTTGAGCCCGCGGGGGTGTCACCCCAGTGTTGACGGTGGTCCTTCTGCCTCAGAGGACCCCAAGCAGCAGAATGCGGCCAAGTCCAGAGAGGCAGGATGAGCAGAGGGGCGCGCAGGCCGAGGGAGTCTCCGGGGCTAATATAGGCATGGGCAGAGACCCGGGCCCCCAAAACCTGGCGCGGCAAACAGAGGTGGTAACTCTGGAAGGGGCCATATCATTAAGGAGGCAGTGAGTCCCAGGTGAGGCAACCTATCAGGGCTATAACCAATACCTACATAAACAGTGCAACCAAGCTATCAGGTTGAGACAGCAACAGGGGCCTTGGCCCAGTACGGACTGTCTTGTACCATTCAGTGCAGTCTTTCGACCTGTGGAAAACAAAACTTTAAGTAAACACATA
Source organism: Rana kukunoris (assembly GCA_029574335.1). Taxonomy (NCBI): domain Eukaryota; kingdom Metazoa; phylum Chordata; class Amphibia; order Anura; family Ranidae; genus Rana; species Rana kukunoris. The sequence continues at coordinate 646,540,113 of CM056049.1, read as the reverse complement.
CCACAGTAGGTGAAACGGGTCAGTCTCTGAGCGGTGGGCAGAGATGAGGTTCTACCTAGCTCACAAGTGAGTATATAGACTATTGGATAGTCTACTAGGCAGTCTTAGCTCAGCGCAGACCCTCGGCCCGGCAGTTCAGTCCTCACCCAGTGGGCTGTCAGTGGTGCGATGACCAGGCCCTGTCGTGAGCAGGCGTCCGTGATGGAGAGCGGAGGGAGTGTGGTTCCGAGCGAGTGAGGATCTTCATCTGGACCACGGTTGCGGGGCGTCGGCAATGGTTGGGCAAGAAGAGTCTCCTTCCTTCCCGAACAGGCAGGCGGCGTCTGACGTCAGATGAATAGTGTGCCGCGTCACACGCCAGTTTCACGGTGGAAGTCGATGCATAGCGGAGGATCGCGCTGTGCAGTGTGGGAGATGTAGTTCCGGGCGGGGCCGCACCGGCGGGAGGCGGAGGATCAGGCTGTGTATTCGAAAGTCTCGACAACCTGCAGTGTGGGATGGGGCATGTAGCCTGGCGCCGGCAAAACATTGCAGTCACATAGGCAGTAGCATCTCCCCGCAGTCCCGGGCTAGGTAGCATAGGCGGAATCCACAAAGCAAAAACAAAAATTAAAACAAACAGAACAGGTTCCAAGGCATAATAAACTTAGTCTGTATGACCTGGAAGAACTTCTCCCATTGTGTAGCCTGCCCTCGGGACTAGTAATCCCTCCTTGCTCTCCTGGGGCCGTGGGCAAATGGTGAGCCGCGGTTTCCGCGAGAGTCACGCGCCTCTGATGAGCGCCCTTGGTCGGACGGGGATCTTCTCCTGCGGTGGCGTGAAGCTTGTGTGTCCATCGGGACTCTTGGGATTTGGGTGGCCATCTACCCATGGACCTACGGTACGGCGCGTACCAGTCAGGGACTGAGATCAGTGGCAGGCCAAGGGATTCGCAAAAGTGAGGCAGGTCTTCAGGGACCTTCAGCTTGGCGGTGTGACCCTGGTGAGAGGCTTCCAGGCAAAAAGGAAACTTCCACTTGTATCGGATCTCCCGGTCACGCAGAGCATCCAGCAGCGGCCTGAGGTCCCGACGGTTTTGGAGGGTGATTCCCGAGAGATCTTGGTAGATTTGGATGGGGGACCCATTATACGACGGTCTCTGGGTCCTTGCCTGCCTGAGGATGTCCTCTTTAAGCTGAAAGTCTAAAAGACAGCATATCACATCTCTGGGAGGGTCAGCATCCCTCCCTCTGGGGCGCAAAGCGCGGTGGATTCTTTCCATCCCCACAACTGTTTGCGGTGGTTTGCCCATGATATCATTAAAGATGGCAGTCACCTCACGTTGAACATTTTCCCCTTCCACCGATTCCGGTAGGCCCCGCACGCGCAAGTTCCGGCGTCGGCCCCGGTTATCAAGGTCCTCCAAGTGTCTGTTCACATCCCTCAGTTGAAGGGTGTGATCGTCTATTTTGCAGGTGGACCTGACTAGGATTTGGCTATGATCCTCCAGGGTCTTTTCAGTGCTAGTAACCCTGTCTGTGAGGGAGCAGAGTTCAAGTTTTAGGTCCGCAATGGCGGCTGCGAGCGCTTCCTTGATGTCAGTCGCCACTGCCTTCAAGTCCAGGATGTTAAGATGCGGGAGCGGGGGGGCCCCTGTACCCCCCGCGGCCATCCCCAGCAGTTGTGGATGAGGCGGTGGCTGCGCCGTCAGGACTACGTCCGCAGCATTGGTGGGTGTTGGAGGAGTTAGAGCAGGGCCTAGTACGACATCCTGGCGGGAGGGCGCCATGTTGCCTCTGGCGGAGCGGAACATGTCCGGGATATTCTGCCCCCGTGAGGCGGCTGGCTCTCTCGGGGAGCGGGATCTGGAGGTCGAGTTGGTTCTGGAGGCAGTTCCCATGTCGAGGGGAGCAGTGAGGGAGAGAGGTCTCGGCTTAAGAACGCTAATTCACCCCGGGGTGGCTGGAGCTGAGGATTCAAGCGTCCATCTTCCTGCCAGGTAACCAAGGGTTAACAGCAACCAGGAACATGGACAGGAGCAAGGTCTCAGGGATAGCCAGGTTTGTCAGCAAGCGGGCAGTGAGGTACCAAAGCATAGACAGAGCCAGAGTCAGGAACGGAGCCGGGTCAGGGATGGGCATCAGTACAGGGACAGAACACAGAGCCAAGGTCAAGAGCAAGCCGGGTCAGAATACTGGGAAGACACACAGGATCAGGGCACGATTCAGGAACACAGCTGAAGATCAGTCAGCAAAGCACAAGAGCCCAGACTCCCTTTAAATAGGCTGTCTGGCGCCAAACGGGATTAGGCTCGTACGTGCGCGCGTGTGCTCTTATCTGTGCACATACGTGCCCGCAATTGCGAGCTCTTTCCTCAGAAAACAAAGTGCTTATTACGGTTTGTTTAAAAAAATCACAGCCTACTGAGCAGTACATTGTCAATATCGTGAAATTTTACTGCTCCGTCTATTGCTCAGAGACACTGACTACTGAACTAATGTACTGCAATACTGATGACTGTATCACTATATGCTAGAGCAGCAGCCAGTGTCTCTGAACAATAGCCACAGTATGGTGACAGCATGTAATACAGGCATACCCCACTTTTAAGTACACAATGGGGTTTATTTACTAAAGCTAAAAAGTGCCTCTCCAGGGTGAGGGTCCTCTGGGGGAACGGCTGCATCAGGTGTGGTCCCAGCACGAAAGCTTCATCCGCAATAAAAACAAATGGAATTCCCTTGACGTTATCTGCATCAGGTGGCAGTGCCAGGCCACCAGTCTGCAGACGTTGGGCAAATTCTGTCTGTGCTAATACTTCACCATCGGACATCCGGCCATTCTTCCACACGTCCACATACATAAATTTGTACTGTGCCGAAACCACATTAACACAATACTATTAAAAGCTTTTGTAGTTAAAATAGTTTGACCCCGAATGGGGTGGTGGCACTATGCGGATGTGTTTCCCATCGATTGCCCCTCCGCAGTTAGGAAAGTCCCACCGCTCGGCAAAATGGGATGCCACAGTCTGCCATTCCTGGGAGGGGAGGGGGGGAGAGCGGGGGGATGGGAAGGAGGGCGGATGGACACAGGGGGAAGGCCTCTAAAAGTAACTATAGGAAAGCCTTAAATAAAAATGGCAAAAGTTAAATTAATTTCTTATAATGTCCGTGGTATAAATGCCCCTATCAAAACTGCCAATATATTTAGAGAGTTAGCTTTTTTAAAGACGGAAGTGATATTTCTGCAAGAAACACACTTAACCTTGGGTACATGCCGTAGAATTACCACAAATGAGTTCCCCCTATGGTTCTATGCGGATTCCCCTATTCCACGAGCTAAGGGGGTGGCAATTGGGTTTGCCAGGGGCACCCAGTTTTCTTTGACCGAAAGAAAGGTAGACCCTGAGGGTCGCTTTCTGTTTCTCAATGGAAGTCTAAATGAGTATGAGATCTCTCTGGCGAACATCTATTGCCCGAACAAGAAACCAGTCCAATATCTAATAAGAGTAATAGAAGACTTCATGAGTTTTAAGAAAGGGGAGGCTGTGATAGGAGGAGATTTTAATTTCTGCATCGACCCCAAGATGGATAGTACGTCCCATGCATGGGTGAGCGAATTGAGTCAGAGGAATAAATTAAAAAAGAAGATGCACCAACATCAATTGGTAGATGTTTGGCGAATAAAGTATAGGGATCAAAGAGACTATACATTCGTCTCGCCTGTGCATGGGACATACACTAGAATTGACTACTTTTTAGTAGAACACAGACTTCTCGAGCAGATAGAGAACATAAGGATTGAAATTATAACCTTTTCGGATCATGCCCCTATCTCACTCCAACTTAGAATAGGTGAGCAAAATAACTGGAAAACAAACTGGCGATTAAATGAAGAACTTCTATTAGATAAAGAAATAGAAAATAAAATAAGGGGGGAATTGTTACAATTCTTTGAAGAGAATAGTACCGAGGGTATGTCGGAAACAATAATCTGGGAGACCCATAAGGTTTTTATTCTGATAAAAGAAGGATCTAGAAAAAAAATATATAAATAAAAACATTAAAAGTAACTTAATTAAATAAATATCGGAACTGGAACACCTACACAAAGAAACAGGTCAAAGGGACACACTGAAGAAACTTTACAGCAAAAGAAATGAGTTTAGAGAACTCATAGAACAAGAATCCCGGGTGGAATTTAACATAATTAAGAAAGAACGTTATCAATGGGGTAACAAGACAGGGAAAAATTTAGTGAGCCTCCTTAAAAAGAAAAAATCTGTGAATTTCATAGAGAAAATAAAAACGAAAACGGGAGAAATAAGATTCAAAACCTCAGAGATTATCAATAACTTCCAAAAATTCTACGAAGATCTCTACTCAATTAATAAAGATGATACTAAAAGAGAAATAAAGTTAAGGGAAGAAAAAACAAAAACATATTTGGAAAAAGTAGAGTTAAATAGCATACCGGAATATAAACTTAAGACCTTAGAAATGCCTATAACAGAGGAAGAAATCATAAAGACCATTCAAGATTTACCTAACGGTAAAAGCCCCGGTCCTGACGGATTTACAACTTTATATTATAAATTACTGTCCGACATACTGACTCCAAAATTATGTACCTACTTTAATGGAATAGGGGATAAATGGGAAATGAGGAAGGAAAGCTTAGAATCAATAATAACTAATACCTAAAGAGGGAAAAAATAATACTCTATGCTCCAGCTATAGACCGATTTCTCTCCTCAATATAGATCTAAATTTTTTTTCAAAAATCCTTGCTAATAGGTTAAAAAATATCATGTCAGATGTAATCCATACAGATCAAGTAGGGTTTATTGCAGGACGGGAAGGGAGAGATAACGGAATCAGATCACTGTTAATTATTGAAGAAATTAAAAGAAGTAGAGCCCCAGGTCTATTAATGTCTGTAGACGCCGAAAAGGCTTTTGATCGAGTAAACTGGGGCTTCATCCAGAATACATTAGAAGCACTAGAAATTGGACCCAGAATGAGGCAATGGATAGGAGCTTTGGATAACAGACCAACTGCAAGAATTAAAATTAACGGGAAGATATCGGATTCTTTTGAATTAAGAAATGGGACCCGACAGGGATGCTCGTTGTCCCCGCTGCTATTCACGCTCGTTTTGGAACCTCTTTTGAATGAAATAAGGCGTAACGTGGATATCAGAGGGATAACGATGGAAGGGGAGGAACATAAACTGGCAGTATATGCCGACGATATTCTATTCTACATATCAAACCCAAGGACAAGTTTGCCTAATATAATTAAAACAAGAAAAGAATACAGTATGCTATCTAACTTTAGGATAAATCCAACTAAATCAGAAATATTGAATATTAATCTTATTAAGAGAGAGGAGAAGGCTTTGCAGAAAGATTTTCCATTTTGCTGGAAAAAAGACCTAAACTACCTTGGAATTAAATTAGGAAATTCTAGAGAGACTTTGTATAAAACCAACTTTATACCATTATTGAATGATATTAAAGACGACCTTAATAGAATTTCATCAGGACAATTAACATGGACCGGGAGGATAAATATTTTTAAAATGATAATACTACCAAAATTCATTTACAAAATTCAGATGCTCCCAATTCGAATCCTGCAAGCCTTTTTTAAAAAACTGCAAGCAATGTTTCTTAAAATTATATGGAGTGGGAAAAAACCACGAATTAAAATAACACTTTTGATAAAAGATAAGTCACAAGGGGGTTGGGGGCACCGGATTTCAAAAAATATTATTATTCAATTATTTTATCACAAGTTATAGATTGGGCAAAAAATAATGTAGAAAAAAGGTGGGTAGATATGGAAAGTAAATTAAGTAAAACTGCACTGGGGAAGGAAATCTGGATCCCACCACAGTATAGAAGACTAAGTCCTGATGTTCACGATATTACAAAGCAGGCCCTAGCAATTTGGGATCAGATTCACAGGAAAGAAGGATGGAGTTTTAACTCACCACTTATACCCCTAAAAAATACTAAATTTTTCCCTCCAGGAGAAAATTATTTTTTTGGTAATTGGATTAGGAGAGATGACATCCAACTAAAAGATCTGATGGAGCAAAATAGACTACTATCATTTCAGGACCTGGAAAAGAGGAGAGATTTAGTATGGATTGACGAATGGAGATACGCTCAAATAAGACATTTTTTTGAAAGCCTCCCACAGCCTGTTAAATCTGAAACGAATCTGCGGCCACTCGAAAGACTTTGTATAAAAAAAACTGAAAAGGGAATAATTTCAATGTTATATAAAGTGTTGAATACCTCAAAACAACAGAGCGTACCTCCATTCATCAAGAAATGGGAAGAAGAAACGGGATCATCAATAAACAAATTTGAAATGAGACAGATAATAAATAGGGTCCATGTTACCTCTATAAACAATAAAGTAATGGAACAAAATTATAAATGCTTGGTACAATGGTACCTTACACCAGATAAAATACATTCATCCTTAGGAATTAACTCGCGTTTTTGCTGGAGAGGCTGTAGAGAAGTGGGCACAATGACCCATATCTGGTGGTCCTGCCCCAAAGTTAAAAAATGTTGGTCAAAAATCAGACAAAAAATTAAAGAAATAATAAACATGAATATCCCTGAGGACATCTGGGTGTGTGTCTTGCACGGGGCTAGAATGCCAACGAAAAAATACTTAAAGACATTAATCCCAGACTTCCTCAACGCTGCAAAAAGTCAAATCACGAGTAATTGGCAACAAGAAGAGAGTCCCACACTAAGAGGATGGGGAAAAAAGCTAGATGAAATATACTATAATGAATATTTAAGATTTAGAGAGGAAGAAACCTGGGCAGATTTTGAAGACAAATGGGATACTTGGAAAAAATATAAGGCTAAGATGGAATATGCAGAAATGATGGAGGCTTAAGTAACAATGTGAGAAGGAATTCCAGAAGAAAAGAGACGATAGAGGCCTAGCAGGAGAATTGGGAGGAGGTCGGGGGGGGAGGAGATAGGGAGGGGGGAGGAGTGGGATGGGGAGGGAGGGAGATAGGGTCAGGAAAGGGGAAGGGATACCTCAATAAAAAAAATGGGACATTTACAGCATATTACAATTATGGTAATTAGGGAAGTATGAAAGAAATACAATACATTAGCATACATTAAATACATAGAATGTGATGTACCTTAATATAGTCTTTCTGCATGACTTGTATGATGGCAAAACACGTCCTGGGGATTATGATCCCAAGAGCCTGGGGGGATATGCCTGTCGAGAACTTGAGGTCCTGCAAGCTTTTTCCAGTTGCCAGGTACATTAACGTGGCAATGAGCCTCTGCTCGGCAGTGATGGCTTGGTGCATCGCAGTGTCCTGACTCGTGATATAGGGGGACAGCAAATCCAACAGATGGTTAAAAATGGATACGTCATCCTGAGATAATTCCTGAAGTCATCAGGGTTATTCTCCTGGATTTCCCACAGCAGAGGCATATGAGAGAATTGGTCCCGCTGGAGCAACCAATTCTAGGTCCATGAACTCCTCCTCGCCCTGTTCACGGACTGAGCTTGGGTTACAGTATTAACTGCAGCACCAAGCCCATGCGCAGCACAAACTCGAGAATGAGAACGTACTTCCAACACGGCTTAAAACCGGTCGGCTGGTCAGAACAAACTTTAAACAGAACACACCAAGGAACAGCAAGACCTATAAAGAACGACCTGAAAACAAGAAAACAAGTGGACAGGAACGCACTGCAAAACAGATACGACCTGACTACATGCACTGAAAGACAGTTGGGATGAGCTCCGCGTTCAATTCGAACGTATGTTCGACTCGAACGTTATGGGCCATTTGCTCTAAATTCGAGTGGCGCGTCGTGGCCCATAATTCACTGTGGCATTGCGCACTAATGATTGGCCAAGCATGCACTATGACCCACATGCTTGGCTAAACACAGCGTGCAAAAAAAACGGAGAGCCATAATTGGCCAAAGCCAGGGTTGCTTTGGCCAATTATGGCTCAGGGGGTTTAGTACACGCCCCACACTATAAAAGGCCGCCTGTAGGGCGGCCTTGTGAAATGTGTTGCGGCAGTTAACAGAGAACAGAGAGAGAAAGTGTCATTTTTTGCAGGTAGATAGAGCAGGCAGGCAGGCTAGTCAGTTAATGTTACAGTGTGTAGAGGATTTATATACATCCCAGGTGTTGTACATATATTTATACACTGTATAGCTTAGCTAGATCAGTTCTTCCTAATTTATTGGCAGGCAGGTGATTGTGCTATTTAAAGACGTTATCACAGGTATAGACACCCAGCAGGTACAATATTTAAAGGAATTTTTCATTTTTTTATTTAAGCTTTATTAAAATCACTGCTCCTTATGGAGGAGCAGTGATTTTAATGATGCTTAAAAACAAAACAAAACAAAAATGAAAAATTCCTTTAAATATTGTACCTGCTAGGTGTCTATAGTTTGCCTGTGAAAACGTTTTTGAGAACCCAGGTCTTGCCCGAGGGAACATGTATCAATGGAAAAAGTTTTAAAAACGGTTGTTTTTTCAGGAGTCCTGCTCCTGAAAAAACAACAGTTTTTTTTAAACTTTTTTCCAATGACACATGTTACCTGGGGCAAGACCCTGGTTCTCAAAGACGTTTTACGACAATAACTTGCATATTAGGCTTTAAAATTAGCACTTTTGAATTCCAACGTTCGAGTCCCATAGACGTCAATGGGGTTCTAAATGTTTGCGCGAACGTTCGGTCCTTCGAAGGTTCTAGTGCGAACCAAACGGGGGGGGGGGGGGTCCGGCTCATCCCTAAAAGACAGATTCGAACATACAAGCACAAACTGAACACCAGAAAATGATCTGATAAGCACAGAGACTGAAAAGCGTGGATCGGCTTTTACCAAACTTTTACTAACACGCAGTAACACGAAATAAGCAAAAGCAGCCCAAAGGGATTTGAACTTCCCCCTTTAGAGTGCCGTTGTATATGTTGTGCGTCACCGCCTTTGGACACAGTCGGATTTTTGACCGATGGTGTGTAGGCAAGACTGATGAAAGTCAGCTTCATCGGATATCCGACGAAAAAATCCATCCAGGCTTGCATCAGCCTATATGTACTATTAGAAGGGATATCAGAAGGAATAGCAAAGATCACACAGTGAATGCTATTCTGTTGCTAGCACAGTCCTAGGTATGAAAACTTTAACTTTGTAAAATAGTTTAATCTTAAAAACGGCCAGACAAGTATTTATTCCCCATCCATGCTAACAGCATGACTAATAGGGATAAGCCGAACACCCCCCTGTTCGGTTTGCACCAGAACCTTCGAATGGACCGACCGTTCGCATGAACATTTAGAAGCCCATTGATGTCTATGGGACTCGAACGTTCGAATTCAAAACTGCTCATTTTAAAGCCTAATATGCAAGTTATTGTCGTAAAATGTCTTTGAGAATCCGGGTCTTGCCCCAGGGAACATGTATCAATGGAAAAAAGTTTTTAAAAGGTCGTTTTTTCTGGAGCAGTGATTTTAATGATGGTTAAATAATAAAATAAAATCCTTTAAATATTGTACCTGCTGGGTGTCTATAGTATGCCTGTGAAAACGTATTTCAGAACCTGGGTCTTGCTCCAGGGAACATGTATCAATGGAATTTTTTTTTTTTTAAAGTTTTTTTTTTCTGGAGCAGTGATTTTAATGATACTTAAATAAATAAAATAAAAAAATTGCAAACTACAGAGGACAGGGGCAGTACACACCAAGTAGCTTTAGGTACAAACTACAGAGGACACGGGCAGTACACACCAAGTAGCTTTAGGTGCAAACTACAGAGGAAAAAGGCAGTACACACACCACGTAGCTTTATGGTGCACACTGCAGTGGAGAGGACACAGGCAATACACCACGTGAGAATACTGCAGCTAGCACAATCACCTGCCTGCCTGTAAATTAGGAAGAGCTGATCTAGCTATACTATACAGTGTATAAATATATGTACAACACCTGGGATGTATATATATCCTCTACACACTGTAAATTTAACTGATTAGCCTGCCTGCCTGCATGCTCTATCTACCTGCAAAAAATTACACTCTCTCTATCTCTCTGTTCTCTCTTAACCACCGCAACACACTTTACAAGGCCAACCTGCAGGCGGCCTTTTATAGTGTGGGTGTGTACTAAACCCCCTGAGCCATAATTGGCCAAAGCCACCCTGGCTTTGGCCAATTATGGCTCTCCATTTTTTTCAAGCTGTGATTGGCCAAGCATGCGTGGTCAATCTTTAGCCAGCAATGCACTGCAATGCCACAGTAAATTATGGGCTGTGAAACGTAACTCGAATTTGGCGCGAACGACCCGTAACGTTCGTAATTCAACGAACGATCAAACATACGATGTTTGAGTCGAACATGAGTTTGACTCAAATACGAAGCTTATCCCTAATGACTAAATAAATGCCCCATGATGGGCTATCCTGTTCAGCATAGAGCCAGCTTTACTCAAGCTTGAGTAGATATTTTTTACACTTTAAGTACACAAGACCAAGTAAAACACTGATACAACACCCTTACCTTTAACCTTTGGTCTCCTAGAATAGAAAGTGTTTCATCCTAATAATTTTAGTGCCATTATGAAAATAGCTTTACTGAGCTCTATGATTGTATATTGTCTGCATGATTTTGTTGGCACCAAGTGTTATTTATATCATATGTTATAAAAAGTAAATGTGGCAATCTAACTTAAACCATACAGATACATCTAATACTGAAAAAAAGGAAAAAAAAAAAAACTTTTAGAATTGTGTAAAGAAAAAAATTGAAAAAAATTATGAAACACTAAAGGGTTGATTTACTTAAACTGGAGAGTGCAACATCTGGTGCAGTTCTGCATAGAAATCTATCAGCTTCCAGTTTTTTTTTTGTCAAAGCTTAATTGAACAAGCTGAATTTAGAAGCTGATCGGATGCCATACACAGCACTTCCCAGTTTTAGTAAGTCACTGTACACATTAATCAGTGGACTGAGACTGGGTGATGCATATTTTATGTCCCATCAGAGAAAATTGTTTAACCTCCCTCCATGATTATTTCAGATTTTAGGTGCTGAAAGCTGTACCATTATTTTGCAAGGAAATTTGGCGTTTTACATTGTAGGCCTGTAATTCTTAGGAATAACTCACTTAAATCTGTCTAAACAAGAGTCTAGTAGACATCTCGTGTATTAAAAAGTTTGAAAAACAAAATCATAAATTATAATATAATAAATAATTATAAATAATTATAACAAATAATAATATAATTATAATAAAAATTATTTAATAATGTAATCAGTTGCAGAATTGTCGCTGTCATTACTTTTATTTTTTTATGACAAATTTCCCCACAAATCGCTATCGCTCAATTCTGCAAGTGACTATAATTTATTATTGCTGTTTTCTAGCTGGTATAAAACCACTTTTGACATAAAGGGACACTTTTTGGTTGCTACGGTTCTACAGTTTGCAGGCAGAAAGAACAGTTTTTATTATATAAAAATACATGCCCGACACTGGGCAGACCACTAGGGACAAAGGGGGTGTGTATTTTTTTTTTTATTTGGCGTCATAACGTCACAGGGAACGGAGCTCGGCAGCACACAGGGACACTGTGAAACAAGCGAGGACACCGATTGATCACACAGCGCGGTGGCATCGCAGGATCCAGGGACAAGGTAAGTAAACCATGCCTGTGGCTGCTGCGAGGCGATCCCGAGTCAGGCTCGGGGTTACCATTTTGATAATGAAATACCACCCCGAGCCTGACTCGGGAATACCACCAGGGGGGTTAAGAGACACCCATCCAAGTCACAACCACATTTTTATCAAACAAGTACAGACACTGGCTAAACTGATGTTAGAGACATTCTTGCAGAATCTAAAGCAAGCTGTAGATTAATCAATTTTCTTTCCTTCCACCATGGGTGGAAGGAAAGAAAATCACTTTATTACCATATCAGCACAGTTTGTGTTGATGGGGGAATACCTCCTGCAATCTATGATATTCTGCCAACAGGAAGGTTGGGGGGAGCTTTCTCGGCCGGCAGAATACAATGATTACTCCTAGCAGCTAACAAAGTTTTTCCAACTTCATCATTGAACGGCACTCTAAAGGGGAGGTTCCATTCAAGCTCCCGTCTCCTAACTTGCTTCTGAGCATGCGCGGGTTTAAAACAATGTTTTTAACGTCGCTTTAGCCCACACACGATCATTTTTTACAACCCGAAAAACAGCATTTTTAAAAACAACGTTAAAAAAAATGCAGCATGCCCAAAAAAATGTTTTGTCGTTTTTCAGAAGATCATTTTAAATTAAGTTTTTAAAAAAACGTCGTTTTATTTTTCATGCCGAAAAATGATCGTGTGTATAAGAACTGAGTTCCCTGAAAATGTAGGGACCCCCATGGGACAGTATAAAGGGAGCTTTGTTCTCCTTCCCTTTCTCCTTACTATTTTTAAGGTTGCCATTGGTTTCTGCAAGCTGCCTTCTCCCCCAGTAACAGGTGGTGATTGAAGGACTTTGGTGATTTATGCAATCACACTCTCCTGCTGCTATAAAGCCACTCATCCCCTTACTCTGCCAGACTACCATAAGAGCAACTGGACCATGGCTCCCAACCGCTCCCTATATTGCTGTTTAACCACTTGCTTATTGGGCACATATACCCCCCTCCTGCCCAGGTAAAATGTCAGCTTTTGGCACTGCATCGCTTTAACTGACAATTGCGCGGTCGTGCGATATGGCTCCCAAACAAAATTGAAGTCTTTTTTTCCCCCACAAGTAGAGCTTTCTTTTGGTGGTATTTGATCACCTGTGCGGTTTTTATTTTTTGCGCTATAAACAAAAAAAGCGAGAATTTTGAAAAAAATACAATATTTTTTACTTGTTGCTATAATAAATATCCCAATTAAAAAATAAAATAACACATTTTTTTTCTCAGTTTAGGCCTATACGTATTTTTCTACATATTTTTGGTAAAAAAAAAAAATCGCAAAATAAGCGGCTGGTTTGCGCAAAAGTTATAGCGCCTATAAAATAGGGGACAGAATTATTATTTTTTATTATTTATTTATTTTACTAGAAATGGCGGCGATCTGCGATTTTTATTGGGACTGCGACGTTATGGCGGACACATCGGACACTTTTGACACATTTTTGGCGCCATTCACATTTATACTGCGATCAGTGCTATAAATATGCACTAATTACTGTATAAATGTGACTGGCATTGAAGGGGTTAACACTAGGGGGTGAGGAAGGGGTTAAATGTATTCCCTGCATAGTGTTCTAACTGTGGGGGAAGGGGGTGACTGGGGGAGGTGACCGATCTGTGTCCCTATGTACAAGGGACACTGATCGGTCTCCTCTCCAGAGACAGGACGCTGTCTCTGTGTGAGCCGGCAATGAGAGATGATCTCATATGTTTACATATGAGATCATCTTTCATTGGTCACACAGATCTCATAGCAATCGGCCACTCTGATTGGTTGTTCGCCACGATCTGTGATTGGCTGTGTCCAAGGGACACGGTCAACACAGAATTTCCCCGCTGCGCATTCTGGAGCATGCGTGGGAAACGCCCAAAGGGGCGGCCGTCAAAAGACGGCGGCTTGGAAATGCAGGTCTGCGCTGTAGCCGTCATTCGGCTATAGCGCAGGCCTTAAGTGGTTAATAGTTATGTCACAGTGTTGTTTAGTGGGTGTCAGTCATTCAGTCTACTATCAATGGACATTGTGATATATATTTGATAGATTTGGTTATTTAGAGGCATGTGTGTCTAAAGATTATGCCTAGTTTTATTTTGGCCAATTTTGGGCTGTTAAAATTTGAGGTTACCCCTTAAGAAACACTGTGTCCAAGAGAATTGACCATTAAACTTAAAACTTGTGTCTGTCTCTTTATTTCATGTTTTTATTATTGTTCCTTTGTACAATCATTTGGAAAATGGGAATAGTACAAAGGAATGGAAAAGGTATATAAAGGTTATCTTTGGTTTTTTTCCCAAATTGCACTGGTCCAGTTCTTAAATGCTTACCAGTTTAATTGATGTAAAAAAGGACTGGTGTTGCATTCTTAGTTCACGCCAGATATCAGTAATGTGCTTTGGCAATTCACCAGTGTAAACGGCGTATTAATGGGGACATAGTTGGCTAAAAGCTTCAGCTTCATGTGAAAGGTGAGATGTAACTTTTATTTGTTTACATAAGCAGCCTGCTTACTTTAACAGTTTGTTATTTAGCTGCTGCCAGAAGCATTTGAAGGTAAAACTCGGATGACTGCATTAGAGTTCAAATTCCATCTAATATATTGTGGTGTTTCTCCAAATGCTCCCTGAAATCAAAATATAATGCAGAGAACCCAAGTTAAAAGACAAGGTTGTATGATTCTGACTTTTAGATTAAAAGCTGCTCTGCAAGACTAGTATTAAACCTTCTTTAAAAAATCATAACTCATTTGTCTGGAGATCGGACAATTTTCAGCAAAGCTGAGGTCATAGTTAGGGCACTATATGAGCACCAGAACTCTGCTACGCTTTCACTTTGTTTTCTGCAGTTTTAGATAAAGAGCTTCAGTTTCCATGGTGACAATAACCTCCATGAACTCAATTTTTTGTTATTACTTAAAAAAAGAACCTTCTAATATAAAGTTGTCATTGCTGGTAGGTAGTTTTCTGGACTAAACAGGCCTTATATATAATTAGATACAAGGAATTAAGAAAAACAAGTGCCACAATGGTTGATTTATTATTTCATGCATTGCAATATATGGATAAAGTTGTTGTGACTGAACAAAAACACACATTTTCATTGTGTTATTTAATATAATTATATTATTGGGCTACTTTGAAATTTGAGTCATTGCTAAGAACAGTGTATGGGCCCTATTAGAAAGAAAGACCACATTAAATACTGTATTGTTCAGTATTTTACTGAACTGCAATATGAATTTTAGACAACTATGTCAGATATTAATGCTGAGAGAATTGACTTACCCACTTGCTTGGTCTGTAGAATCCCCTTGCTCTACCCTACCTAAATAACTATATGACAATGTAAGTGTAAAGACTGACAGTATAATAGTCCAGTATGGGATAGAAAGGGGCTGAAAGCATATAATCAGTACAGTGGTCCCCAGCCTTTTTCAGGTTTTGATATATAGTAGTACAATACAACTTCAAATATTTATTACATTTAAAGCATTACACAATCAAATGTTTTGCTGACATCTATAGTCTTCAATTGAATAAGCTCAAAGAAAACTTATTTCTAAAGAGATATATAGGGTGCCATTTTCTACCTACTGAAAATGCTAGTTGTAATTCCAGTTAGTGAGAACTTATTAAAAACTTGTGGGTTGATGGGAGTCATAAAGTGAGAGGTCACCAATGGCAACCTACGCATTTCCCAAGTACAGATTTTTTTTAATAGCATAGCTATCCTGGTCCTTTAAATTCAATTATTATCATTTGTGCTTTCTTGGAAGTTTGCGCAACCATCTATTCTTTAAATGTAAGGGTCTTTTTCATCTGGTTTGAATTTCAATTTAAGGAGTTTGTTTTTTTTTTCTTTTTTAACTGCTATAGGATGGTGCCTCAGCTGTGCCCACTTGCTCAACTGTTATGTCCAACAGTTGCAAAATTACTGTTTCCAATTAGGATGCAAATGCCCGTCGGGAAGCTCGTCGAGCCAAAATAGAGAGCAGGTTCTCTATTTCCTCGACGGGCCATCGGGACTAATGGCTCGACGCCTTTTTCGACAGCCTGGTCGACAAACTCGACGGCCGGCCGAGAACCTCGTTCGGCGGAACGATGAGTTTAGCCCGACGAGGTTCTCGGTCGTGTGTACGCGGCCTAACACAGTGGTGGAGAGAGACAACAATGTAGACTTAGGGTGTTTTATGAGGCATAAGAGGACATAGAACGATATTGTGCAGTAGGAGATTTTATTTTTAACAACATAGGGCCAGATTCTCAAAAAAGATACAACGGTGTATCGCAGGAAACACCATCGTATCTCTGTTTTTTTATACTGGGTATCTATGCGTGTGATTCCTAGAATCACTTACGCATAGATACAGTAAAGATCCGACAGGTGTAAAACACTTACACCGTCAGATCGTAGATGTAAATTACTTTTCTGGCCGCTAGGTGGCCTTTACGTTGTTTTCTCATTTGCCTATGCAAATGAGCCTAATACGCCGATTCCCAAACGTTTTTACGCCGCCCCATCGTCGTTTACGTCATTTCCATAAGTGTAAACCTACCCCTGCTATATGAGGGGTAGGTTTACGAAGTTCCATGTTAAGTATGGCATCGGGTCAGCGTCTTCTTTTTCCGTTGGTTACGTAGTTTTTAAGTCGTTCGCGAATAGGGCAAGTGACGATCACGTCGTTTTGATGTCAGTTTCAACAACGCTTTACGACGTGAGCTGGAGCATGCGCACTGGGCTTTTTTCCCAGCCGGCGCATGCGCAGTTCGATCGACGCGGGGGCGCGCTTAATTTAAATACAAGCCGCCCCCTTTGAATTACGCGGGGATATGCAGGGCCATTTACACTACGCCGCCGCAAACTACGGAGCAAGTGCTTTGGGAATACGGCACTTGCTCCATTAAGTTGGGGCGGCGTAGTGTAAATGGCTTACGCTACGCCGCCGCAGATTGTATGTGAATATGGCCCATAGTCTTATAAATATAGGGCCAGATTCTCATAGAATGGCCGCTGGCATAGCGTAAGCCATTTACACTACGCCGCCGCAACTTAATGGAGCAAGTGCCGTATTCCCAAAGCACTTGCTCTGTAGTTTGCGGCGGCGTAGTGTTATTGGCCCTGCGTATCCCTGTGTAATTCAAAGGGGGAGGCTTGTATTTAAATTAAGCCGCGCCCCTCGTCGATCGAACTGCGCATGCGCCGGCCGGGGAAAAAGCCCAGTGCGCATGCTCCAGCTCACGTCGGAAAGCGTCGTTGAAACCGATGTCAAAACGACGTGATCGTCACTTACGCAATGCCCTATTCGCGATCGCGAACGACTTAGTAAAACGACGTAACTGACGGAAAAAGACGACGCTGAACCGACGCCATACTTAACATGGCAACGACGGAACTTTGTAAACCTACCCCTCATATAGCAGGGGTAGGTTTACGCTTACGGAAACGACGTAAACGACGACGGGGCTGCGTAAAAACGTTCGGGAAGGGGGGGTGTGGTCTGACCTGGCACGGAGATGGCAGCTTGATTTGAGGGCACTCGCTACCGCTTCCTAATCAACTTACCTACCGGAGGTTTACACCAGTCTGACACACACAGAAAGATGGGTACATCTTCCCGACAGTCGTCGGCATCCAGATCCTGTTCACCCCGGGAACCTACCAGCGGAAAACAGCCAGATTATCCCTGAGATGTTTAGAGCGCAAAGATCTAATATGGCGCCGTCCCGCCATCCTCCACCTCAGATGTCTGCCTCGCAGCCTCCGGAACCCCAGCCGTTCCCCCAAATGTTGGTCCAGACACTTTCTGGGGTTACTAGCAACCCTCCGCAGCCGTCCCTCAACATCCAGGATCTTAGAACCATAGCCGATGACATAAAGGATACTTTATCTGCCGCCATTGTGGATCTCCGCACGGACATACACACGCTGACTGGCAGGAGTGATGGCGGTTGAACAGGTCTCGGCTCAGCATGACTATATCTGGCACAGGGCTACTCGGAAGATCGATTTATGCCCCATACCCTGCAGCTGAGGGAGGTCCAGGTCAAGTCGAGGACCTTGACAACAGAGCCGCAGGCCTTAGGGTCCAGGGCCTACCAGAGGCCATAGACGCTGACCATCTGATGTCTGAGGTAACGGCTCTATTTAACGGCCTGTTGGGACGACCGCCTCAGACCCCAATAGCATTGGAGCGCATTCACCGAGCCTTGCACCCCAAGTCATAG